>APFE031686806.1:0-13087 GCA_000404065.3 Pinus taeda
TGTCATTAATAGATATTATGATGGTAAGATATTAGAATATAATGGTAGTAATATAAATAAAGAGGATAATAATTTAGTGATTAAAAATAATATAAATAAAGAGGTTAATAATTTAGTTATTAAAAATAATGGTTGTAAATTTAATAATTTTGGTAATAGTAAAAGAGGTCTTAGTAATAAAGTTTTAAATGAGAATAAATTTGTTAATAGTAGTATGGAAAATAAGGGTAGTTCTGTGAGTGTTTCAAGTCCTCCCCCTCAGGGCAATAAGGTGTTAAATCTATCCAGTTTTTCCTTTCCGCCTGCGGTTTTTAGTCTCTTAGGAAAAGGTCTTAACTTTGCCTTAGCACCTAAAAAAATCCCGGTTGAAGACATCATTTGCGATGTGGAATATGGCATTAAGAACCTTCCTGATAGGATTAAAGACACGATTAGGTAGGATTGTGCCATGGCCCTGAGGAGGGCTAAGCCTCCCCGTAGCAATATCAGCAAGGCTGAGTTTGAGGCTCTGAAGGCCTTGAACGACTATCGTGATGTCGTGGTCTTAAAGGCTGATAAAGGTGGGGCTGCCGTCCTTCTGGATAGGAGTGATTACAGAAATAAGATGCTCGATCATCTGTGTAATAGTGGGAGTTATAAGAAGCTTTCGAAAAATCCCCTTAAAAAGGTCTCCAGAGCGGTTGCTCTTGCGATCAAATCGTGCAATTCCACGATTCCTCTTTCCCAGAAGCTTATTGAGGGAAACCCCATCGCTCCTAGGATATATGGCCTTCCAAAGGTCCATAAGGAGGGGGTCCCCTTGAGACCCATTGTCAACACCATAGGTGGTCCGACTTACCTCCTGGCCAAGTTCCTTGCTGCAAAGTTGAGGCCCTTGGTTGGTCATACGGAGTCCTTCGTTAAAGACTCGGCTTCTTTTATTGATGATCTTAAGAGGATTAAGCTTGAGCCTGAGGACATCCTGGTAAGTTTCGACGTGGTCTCTCTTTACACTTGTATTCCCATTAATGAGGCCATGAAGGTGATTAATAAGCTCACCGACCCAGATACGGCTAGGTTGGTTGAGCTTTGCCTTACCTCCACCTTTTTCAGCTTTGAGGGAGAATTCTATGAGCAGACTTGTGGGGTTGCCATGGGCTCCCCCTTGTCCCCTGTCGTCGCTAATCTTTTTATGGAGGATTTTGAGTCTAAGGCTTTGGCCTCTTCTCGTCTCTTACCGAAGCTTTGGAAAAGATTCGTTGATGACACTGGTGTTGTCTGGTCTCATGGTCCTGATGAGCTGGATCATTTCTTCAGTCATCTCAATAACCAGTCCGCCGCCATCAAATTCACGATGGAAAAAGAAACCAATGGTTGCCTTCCGTTCTTGGATGTTTTCATCTCTAAGGAGGATGGTTCCTTTTCTCATCAGGTGTTTAGAAAGAAGACACATACTGAGCAATACTTGCATGCTTCTTCCAATCATTTCCCCGCGCAGAAGTTAGGGGTTCTGAGCACTCTTGCCACCCATGCGGTTAGAATTTCTGATGAAGAGAGCTTGGAAATGGAGAAGGCTCATCTCCTAGATGTCTTTGAGAAGAATGGTTACAGTAGACACCTGCGTCAAAAAGCCTTCCTCAAAGCCAAGAAGGAGCCTTCAATCCGTAGAGATCCGAATGATCGTGTCATTGGGTTTAACCTTCCTTACATCCAAGGGACCACTGATAGGATTGCGAGGATTCTGAAAAAGTACGATGTGCCCGCGACTTTTAGGCCTCTCAACACTATCCGTGGCTCCTTCAGGTCTGTAAAAGATCCTATTGACCCTAAAGACATGAAGGGAGTCTATGTCATTCCTTGTTCCTGTGGGACACCATATATTGGTGAGACGAGTCGCTCTATCAATCAAAGGATTAGCGAGCATTCGACTGACTTAAGGCATGGAAGGACCAAGTCCTCAGCCCTGGCTGAACATGCCGAGAAGACGATGCATCATGTCTGTATTGAAGAGGTTCAAGTCATTGCTAAAGTTGCGCAGTTTCACCATCGCAAGTTTAAAGAGGCCCTCGAGATTGAAAAAAGGCCGAAAAATCTTAATAGGGATGATGGCTGGAAGATTCGTAGTTGCTGGGTCCCAGCCCTGTCTTCCTAGCCTCCTAGGTCCCCTTTCTTTGTATTGTCTTAGGTTTTCTTGTTTTTGTCCCTTAGAGGTTGTTTTTATGTGGTTAGTCCTTTCCCTTGGTTTATTATTAAGTTTTAATATATTTTTAGCTTTTAATTCATAATTTTATATATTCTCCCCTTTTAGTCGCAGCATCCTAATAATATATTAGAGTTAGTATAAATTAATCCCTTATATCCTCTTAATTACCTTTTGTTTTTTATAAGCTATTAATAAGATATGTATTGGGTTTCGAACCATTAATTATATTAACCTTATTACTATTATTTAATGTCATTATTTGGCTTCATTGAAACTTAAATATTATAATTGGAATAATAATTATGAAATAATTTAATAAATTATTCTTTCGTGATTTCTATTATATATATTTGATTACTACTATACCTTTAGAGTTGAAAGGATATTTATAAATAATTAATAATTTACCAATAATATAACCTTTTGACATCTATTATGTTTTATTATTAAACAATGAATGAATCATTTTCCAATAAATGATTCTTTAAGCCATACTCTGAGATTATTTTAACTATAATAGATATAAATATATAGTGATTAATAAACAATTATAAATTACCAACCCTTAATTTAAGTTTAAATTTCTTTAGTTTATATATATATTTTTAAATATTAGTTTGTATTCAAATCTTAGAACAGCTTTATAGTGTTTAGAATGGATATCTAGATTACCTAATTCGATGAGTAGAAAAATTTTGAACCATTATTTGTATTAATATCTACCTAATTTCATGGGTATAATAATTATTATAAAATAAATTATTAAATTATATTTGGATTTTCATGATTTTAATTATTATATATATAAATTTTTTTAATTATATATATGACTATTGATTTTAGAATTGGAATGGGGATAATAATATTATTAATAAATTATGAGCTGGTAATCTCAATTTATTCTGATTGGAACGATTTATTAATAAACAATTAGATGTAGTTGAATAATCAATTAAATTAATAATTTAATATCCAGTATGAGTTCTTTACGGATATAATTTTACCTATTTTAACTATTCTCTAGGAATAATAATAATTATAAATTGAACAAGATTATTAATTAGTTGAATAAGGTCATAAGGTCAAAATTAGCCGTTTTAAATCTAACCGGTGGAGTCTCTGCCTAAACTATTTAACTAGCTAAACTAGATTAGCTCTTCAACTTGTCTTGACGATGAACCACACTGGTTGGTTCGAAACGCGTCGACAAATGATTATTGATGTGATTTCGCCGAAGATTTTCTAAACAGAGTTTTGCCATCTTAGAGAAATGGCAGCAGAATGCTAGGCTTGAGCAGCAGAGTTTTGAGACATAGGAGAACTGAGCGGTGGTATAGGGGTTACGATAGCCTGCATCAAAGCTTAGCTATCACAAGCTGTTGGAATTTCTAAGTTTGACCCGTTAGAAATTCTTCCTGTACTATCTAATTTATTTCTTCCTACTTGTTCAATTACTTAGCAAGTTACTTACCATGTAAACACTGAAAATAAATACAAGTACAGTATCAACACATACAAATCATCAATTGAAAGTAAACAAGCGTATAAGTAACACCATTTTTTTTGGATTAATGTCCCCGAAAAAACCCAATGCGGGAAAAATGGTGCAACTATTCAGAGGGTTTTATTAGTATGCAGTTTCAGAATACAACCTGGGTGCCAGAAATGGCTCACCCAATAGAGAATGCCCTCGGTAGTAGTAGCTCTCAATCGGACACAGATATTACGGCTAAATCATCGGATGAACGATCCCACAACAACAATGCAACTTCTGATGCTTTGCATCACTCTGGTAGGGATTGCGTCACCCTATTCGGCTCTCCAACTCCCAGTCTGTCCCACAAAATCCTCCAACGCTACCTCTAGGCCCTGTGTCAGTCTCTTTGGCCTCTGTGTCAGCTTTTGGAGCCTTTGTGTCAACCCCTAGACACTCTGCATCTCATGCACTAGCCTCTCTGGCTCTGCGCAACTCCTGACTACCTCTGCGTGGCCTCTCGCTGGCTCTGCGTTAACCTCACCCGGCTCTGTGCTGATCCTCCTAGTACTAACTCTGCCTCTTTGCTATGTATTCATTGCCCCTCAGCTACAATTCAGATCACTTACTCGATTTCCTCAGCAAACCTTGCCCCAGAAAATCAAATTCTTGATCAACTTGGTGCATTCTCCAACTGATCCTCAAGCCTCCTTTTATACTTTTCTCGTTGGTCCATCAACGACCAAGATTAAATCTCTAATCAACGGCTAAGATTAGATTTGGATTGATCCATAACTTTTGGACCCTTCTAACACAATTTTATATTAATACCCTTTAATATTTTATTTTTACTAAGTTTAGACTTAGGAACTCCATTAAAAATTTTAAAATATATTAATTTCTCTCAAACTAGTTAGAAACTGCCCAAACCATTTCCGGGTCTTGGAAATCTCATGTGCTTTATCCTCTCCACCAATTTTCATGGCTAGAGCACATCCGATGCTACCCCAAATCAACACTCCCTCTTAGCAAGGACTGTGCTCTAGTGATTCTACACACTGAGCATCACCTTGATTATCTAGCATTGGTCCCTGTGCTGATGCTAGGCTTTGCCACCCAACGTCCTCTGCACTGCTGCATCCTGTACTGTTGCCTATGGCCCTGCCACTGCCACTGTTATATCTGTATGGCAACCCCCTCTACATTCGTGCTGTTGTTGGTCCATATACCCAACACTGCATCTGCACTGCATCCCCTTCTCCCCATGCTGCATCGTTTTGCCCATAACACTGCCACTGCTAACTGCTGCACTACAACCCAGTTACTGAGAAGGAAGTACTTGATCCACCTAACTCTGACATCCCTGTCAGGCTAGAGACTCTCCTGATGCTGAAGCTCCCTCTGTCGCTAACAAATGCTCCCTCTACTGACCTCTGCGCTGCGGCAACAAATCCATGCATCTCGCACTGTTACACACCTTGTTGTGCCATCCTGCATTGGTGCAATACTCTTGTGCTTCTCACATTGTTGCATCCTGCTAGCCTCTATGCTGTCCCGGGACTTCTGCACTGTAGAACTCTGTGTCGCTTCGTCTGCATCCGTCTTTACTGACATCTACCAGTGCTGCTTCTCCTCCTCGGGGCTCCCATAGCAAGGTATAATCCAAGAGGTTGGGTACCTCAAGGATCCTGCCCCTCATCGCCTGTAGTCAGTTTGACTACAACTCGATGTCACTCCACTTCCTCTCAAGTGGCGTATCAACACTCATGGCACTGTTTTCATCCTCGACTTCTTTCTCTGCCTTTGCTGGCGCTGCCTTGGTCTCGGAAGCCTCTCCCTTGCTCTTCTTCCTAGGACACTAGTTCGCAAAATGACCCAGTTTCCCACAATGGAAGCGCTTGACCTTGGAGAGGTCCTTCTTTTTTCGCTTCTCTTGCTTTCCCATAGATGTTAGAGCCACATCCTTTTCTTCCTCCTTCTTGATCCTGATCCCTTTATCGCTACTCCCCGCCTTGATCAACGATCTGATCTCTTCTTGACGAAGAGTCGCCCATAGTTCTTCCAAATCTGGAAGCTTCGACCTGCCCAGTATGCTCTGGACAAACACTTCCCAATCCTCAGAAACTGCATTCAGTGTGGTCCTCACCAACATCTCTTCATCTGGCGTGGCCCCTATGGAAGTCAGCTGGTCCTGGATCTCCTTCGATCGACCGAGGAAGACATCTACCTGCTCTGCCTTTTACATTTGGTATGATTGCAGCTGATTTTCAAGTAACATCTTCCTTTGCACAGAAGTATGCTGGTACAATTTCTTTAGGGCCTCCCACATCGCATTTGCGGTGTCCTTTTCGACAATATGTGCCACTACATGATCCTTGACCCCATCAAGGATGATGCACTTCGCCTTGGTCATTGCCTCCTCATACTTCTCATTTTCAGCTGGTTCAACTGGGATCACTATCGTTTTCAAGGCGAAGTCCTTGATGCGATATCTATCTAGAATGGACAAGATCCTGGCCTTCCAGACCACGAAGTTGGATGCTCTGTCCAACCTATCTTGATCTCTCAGTCCATTCACGACCATTATGCTGCTCTTCTTCCGACTCTTCGAGTCTCTTTACTTCCCTCCTAGAAGTCCTCAGTTCGTCTCCCTTTGAGTCTTGATTTCTTTTTTGGAAATCCCTCCTCCTTGGTCTTGCCTTGTTAGGTACTGTTCTGACCACAATACCCCACTAGCTTCACTCCACAAATTATCCGTAGCCTCCTATACCCCAACAACTTGAAGGATTGAGCCTCTAGGCTCTGCGCAATCTCGACATTGGATAAATCTGCACCTCCTAGCCACAGTGTCGATCCTTCCTGACTGAGAAAGATTACCGAGCACTGCGTAGGTCAAGTTTGCTCCTCTCTACCTCTGCGCCGATCCTCCTCCTAGATTGAACTGATGACACAGGCCCTCTGCGTCACCCCTTCCTTGCTGCTTTCCGCTAGGAGCATCTTCTGTCACTCGAGACAACTGTTTCTGTTGCTACTACTATGCTCGGCTAATGCCTTCACTTATCTTGTGATCTGCAACCACACTCGGATACCATGTTGGAATTTCTAAGTTTGACCCGTTAGAAATTCGTCCTGTACTATTTGATTTATTTATTCCTACTTGTTCAATTACTTAACAAGTTATTTACCATGTAAATACTGAAAATAAATACAAGTACAATATCAACACATATAGATCATCAACTGAAAGTAAACAAACACACAAGTGACACCGTTGTTTTTGGATTAATGTCCCCGAAAAGACCCAATGCGGGAAAACCGATGCAACTATTCAGAGGGTTTTATTATTATGCAGTTTCAGAATATAACCTGGGTGCCAGAAATGGCTCACCCAACAGAGAATGCCCTCGGTAGTAGTACCTCTTAGTCGAAGATAGATATTCCGGCTAAATGACTGCGTCATTCTATCTGGCTCTCTAACTTCTAGTTTGTCCCACGAAATCCTCCAACGCTGCCTCTAGGCCCTGTATCAGCCTCTCTGGCCTCTGCGTCAACTTTTGGAGCCTCTGCGTCAGCCCCTAGACCCTCTGCGTCTCACGTTGGCAACTTTGGCTATGCGCAACTCCTGGCTGCCTCTGCGTGGCCTCTAGTTGGCTCTGCGTCAATCTCTCCCAGCTTTGCGCTGATCCTCTTCGTACTAAATCTGCCTCTATGCTATGTATTCACTGCCCCTCAGCTGCAACTCAGATCACTCACTCGATTTCCTTAGCAAACCCTGCCCCAGAAAACCGAATTCTTGATCAACTTGGTGCATTCTCCAACTGAACCTCAAGCCTCCTCTTATACTTTTTTCGTTGGTCCATCAACGACCGTGATTAAATCTCTAATCAATGGCTAAGATTAGATTTGGTTTGATCCATGAATTTTGGACCCTTCTAACACCGTTTTATATTAATACCCTTTAATATTTTATTTTGCTAAGTTTAGACTTAGGAACTCCATTAAAAATATTAATTATTTTAATATCTTTCAAATTGGTTAAAATCTGCACAAACCATTTCTGGGTCTTGGATAGGTCATGTGCTTTAGCCTCTCCACCAATTTTCATGGCTAGAACACATCCGATGCTACCCCAAATCAACACAAGCTTAGGAAGGCAGAGGCATTTTGAGCCAAGTAGCTCTGATACCATGTTAAACACACACACACACACACAAATAATGGACAACACATTAGATAAACGTGATATGCATTTATTCACAAAGATTTACATATTTATACATTTCCTTGTGACTCTTGGTCTTCATATACCAAGTGGTCTCTTGAACTCCGGTGACTGTTCACATTCCACACCAACTCTTAGCGGATTAGGTGTCCAACAAATATTTATTACTCAGATTGGAAATTTTAATTCAAAATTTTGTTTATAAGAATGTTGAATCTGAATCTCTAGTAAGAATCTGAATATAAATTTGATTCCCCAATTACTAATTTTGGGACAACTATGACTTCACTAGAATTTTTGGCCGATTCCTATGCACACCCATAGATCATGTAACATTGTGAGTGGTATTTTGATGCCTTGGCTCATTATGCCCAATTCTATTCTAGTGAAACTCTTTTTCTTTATAATTTGAAATTGATCCATAATAAATATAAAGCTCTATAATAAAATAAACTAGCATAAATCCATCTTAACCAAAGATCTTTTAAGGATCTGTTTCTTCTTGTCCTTCTTTGTTCTTATTATATCTGGGGTTAAGATGGATTTATGTTGGTATGTAATTCAAATTGTCCAATAGATTATTTGAATGATTGCTCTATGAAGGAAGAATAAGATTTGGGCCTTGAGAAGTGTTGACCAAGCTCTTCTCTTTCATTGTATGGGAATCCTGTGTTGGAGGCATTTCATTCTGCTTTGGGCCTTGAGAAGTGCTGAGCAAGCTCTTCTCTTTCATTGTATGGGCATCTTGTGTAGGAAGCCTTTCTTTCTACTTTATGTCTTCTTATTCTGCTTGTAGCTTCCCTATCTTGTCTGCAGAACGAAATTTCCAGCATCAACCTCTCAATGACTTGGTTGCATTTGTCTTTTGCAACTAATATTTCAAAAATGGGGTGACCAAAATGAGTGGACTAGGACATTAGAGTTCCCTTCTTCTGGAAATAGTTGACGAAATTGTGTTGAGGGATGAGATGGTCTGCAACTGTTGGTTCCTTTTCTCCAAGCATTGGGCCTCTTGGATCAACTTCTGATTCTTCCCCTACATTTCTTGATTTTTTTTATTGCACTCATGGAGCTTATTGTTTTTGTTTGCTTATCACATTGCTATAAGAAATTTGAAATATTAATATGGACAAATTGCCAGTTTCATATATGCAGTGTGTAGATATAATAAAGAAAAGTGCTTAGTAACCACTGTAAAGTGGTGTGACCATTTCTGAAATCATTGCTAGGTGGTATGAAAGATTTAATGAGAAGAATCAAGTTCTAGGGGATTGATGTATACTCCAAGGAAAGAATCAATATGGTGATCCAAGTAATTAGCTACGAAAAATGGTCCATTAATACATTTTTTTTGTAAATTTAGCTACTTAATCATTAATTAATATACAAAGAAATACAAGCTTTCTAGGCTATCAAACATTTGTTGACTATGCCTGCGATGTTCTTCAATATTAACAGAGTTGTTCGTAGTATCAACATAGCTATTTAGCCTAGGGAACCTTGATATAACAATATGAAAATAACATAAGCTGTTTCCGAGACAAGAAATTGCCAACTAGCAGTTTGTTCTATGAGTTAAAACAAAATATATTCCACTCCTAATATATAACATGAAACATTGGTTAAATGTTAAAACTGGAAACTAGGCCCAATTCCACTTTAGAGAGCTTCTTTGGGGAAGATAATTGTGGCATTGAATTGCTTTTTTCGAGAGGACCAAAATCGACTTAAAGATCTTCGAGAGGACCAAAATCGACCTAAAGATCATCAAATTTGGATAAGGAGAAATGGATTTTTGAATTTATGTTTTCTCTCATATAAATGATCAAGGTCGGCCTCTCCTATAAGTTGGCTCATCGAGCCCAATAGCCATGTTCCTTCAACCCCAACGACTAGTATATATAGAGGTGCCTACATCCTCATTTCACACATCTATCTGATGATTCTTCTCTCTGAAATAGGTGCAGAAGACCCTAGAAGGAATAAAGGCTTGGACATCATCTTTAGTGGGCTGTTTGATAAGCCGTGTTCCTTTGGTAGGAGGCCGAGGCAGTTAGGGGCAGTTCGGGCTAATCTAAGAACTGTTCTGGGTCAAGTTCATTCCCTTTTGCAGGCTGGGATCCCATAGGTATGCAACCACATTGGTTGGGACATGTTTCAAGGATATTATATCTAGGGTATCTCTTCCACAGGTGGGTCGCAGAATTACGAGGGAGATTCAGTTTGGCCGCAGGCCTTAAATACTTTGATTATGGGTCAACAGAATGGTAAATTACCTAGGGTTGTGTGCAGACTCTTCATTGGATTGCAGGTGAGTCTTGTGAAATCTTGTAGGGCTGAATATAGCCCAAATTAGCTCAAGGGTATGACGGATTTAATAGAAGAGGAGATGTCGTCTTAAAAGGAGATCTGGAGGTGCTTATAGCAGTTGAAGCGGTAAGTCAATTAACCCTAACCAGATAGTGCCGTTGAAGAAGTCCATTGAATGATTGATGTTGACAGAGTATTACAATTGCAGTATGGATTGCGCCATCCACTTATCTAAGGATAGTGATGTTGGATCTTCGTTTGCCAAGTATCATTGTATTCTCTCTCTGAACATTTGATATTGATAATAAGAAAAATTGATCAAGGGTTTTCCCCATCTTGGGGTTTTTCCTTGGCTTGAGCCATATCTTTGTGTTCTCTTGTCTTGGCTTGTCTTTTGCATCTATCAATTATGTTCTTTCATCAGTTACTGTTAATGTTATTATGTCTCATGTGATTGCAAAAGGAATCAAGCGGTCTAATGAATGAGTTGAGATGGAATATTAAAGTAACTATTCCAAGCAAATAACATGTCAATCTAAAATTAACATGGTATCAGAGCGAGTGTCAAGCCCAAGCAGAATAGACAAAAAGTCAAGTTTGTTTGCATAAAGACAGGAAGAAAATCAAGGAAATCAAGAAGTTTGGAACAAGCTCCTAGATGAAGAATATTGCAGTTCTGGGGACTTTTGCAAACAATGGCTACGCTGCAGTTTTGTGGATCAAGAGTAAAGAAGTTTTAAGATCATATAAAGTCTTGTTTTAGGAAACCAAGGGGCTAGTTCTAGAGCCCAAATATGACCGAATATCCTGGTAAGGAGAGCACAGTTCTGGGCACAATAGATGAGGTCTGTGTTTACCCTTGAAGAGAATCAAATCCTCTGAGCTACCTCAATTCGAACCTCAGAATTTTGTGCACATTTATGGGTGACAAAACTCCAGGGCATTGACAAAATTAACGAAGGGTCTCATCATTTAACAAAATTTTCAAGTGTTTAAGAGGTCTGAATTCTGAACCACTTATGAGATCTGAAGCATTATATACATCAATGGATGATCAAGTTTATGGTTTCACATAGCAAATATGGAGTAGCTCTTTTGTTAAAGAGTCTGGGCTGATTAAAAGAACTTATAGGCCTAGTTGGGACACTTAGTGAAGCTACAAAAGGAGCCGAGACTCCCTCAAGTTCACGACATAAGCATATTTCAGAAGGCTTGACTCGAATCTTAAAGCCTCCAAGAAAAGAAGCTGAGATTCCTACTCTAGTCATGTTATCATAAATCCTAGACCGAGTTAATTAAAAGTACATTATACCCTATGTTGCAGGAAACTTCTAGGAACCCGATGTTTCCATTTTTGGGAGGTGACGTTTCTAAACGTACCTGTATTGGAAACTACGAAACATTTCGGCATTTCATGCAACTTAGATTAGACCTATTGCTAGAGCAGTGATCAAATTACAACCTTTCTACTATTGTGCTTGGCTTGCATAGCAGTAATGAGTCTTACAAAGGTAGGATTCCTTTTTCCCTGTATACACCTATGTTCCCCTTTCTCATCTAAGCATTCAATTTCTTTACTAAATCAATCTACCTTGGTTCTATGTAAGTAAAATTGGTCCACACCCAACAATATGCCATACACACCCAATGGAAATACATTCAAGTGTGTTGTTGTGGGCATGCTACTAAGCTTAAATGCATAGGATCTTACCTAATGATCAATCTTCCCTTTTGTCCTAGTTGCTAGCTGAACCAACCACAATTCTATATGCAATTACCTGACTAGATTGCATTTGTCAATAAGCTCTGGGATGACATAACTATAATTAGAACGTTAATCCAATGCTTCCCATGCAACACAACAACTTGTAACTTGGAAAACAAAAGGAATGCAAGTGGATAAAGACCCTACTATCCAGCGGGTCTACCATGTAATCTTCATATTAATAAATGGGTCTCAAAACCCATCATCTTTCAAGTTTGATCGAACCTCTCGTGGGGCAACCATGACATGTAATGAGTTATGTCTCTTCCTTAAGTTATTACTCTTTGTTGTCATGCGGTTTGTTATATCATGCAGTTTCTTATGGTGCCTAATCTTTGTTATCATGTGGTTTGTTGCTATGCCTCTTAAGCATCAAACATTCTCTGTTTACCTTTGGCAGTCATTACACACATCTTTGCCTTCATCTATTACACACACACACACACACACACACACATGTCATCCCCACAGGGATGTGCCACATATGCAAACATAATCAACGTAAGGTAGTCCTTTAATCCAAAACCAGTAGTGGAATTAGAGGTTTACTAATTGGAACATTCAAAATGACACAACAAAAAGCATTTGCGATATGGGTACCTCTGATTTGGAATGGATAAGATAACATAATTAACTCATTTTAATAATTGTATCGAGTCCATGATATCAAAGGTTTTGATATCGGAGATAATCATAACATTCCACTGTTTGCAAACTTGCGCTATAAAAAAGATTTGATATGGACGTCAAATTACAATTAAACTCATTTTAATATCAATATCGCGTCCATATTGTCAGCCATTTTAGATGATTGCACATAATGAAAGTTCCCATAAACGGATGCGATCTTAGATTAAATCTAATTTTGTAATTATACCGGGTTCGCAAGTGAATTAATACACCATATCAGGTCCTCATATCAGATATTGGAGCAAATACAAGGTCAAATATTATCGCACATCGCAATGCACACCTTCAAGAATATCAACGAGTATGGATCTTGGAGGAAGTGCTCTATCGCAAGTAAGACATCAGGGGGTTTCAAGTGCTATCATATAACAAAAATACCAAATCATCAACTGCACATATATGATATCATTGTTCGTATGTATTCTTAACACATTTTGATTCAAA
>APFE031686807.1:38084-57456 GCA_000404065.3 Pinus taeda
GTTAAAATGACTTCAATCAGAACTATTTTAAGTCTAGTGGCAGTTGAAGATTTGCATCTTGAGCAGTTAGATGTAAAGACAACCTTTCTCCATGGGGATTTGGAGGAAGAGATATATATACAAGAGCCACAAGGATATGAAGTGAAAAGGAAGGAGAAACTAGTGTGCAGGTTGAAGAAGAGCTTGTATGGCTTAAAACAGGCTCCAAGGCAGTGGTATCTGAAATTTGACAAGTTTAGGTCTGAACAAGGTTATACTAGATGTCACTTTGATCATTGTGTTTATCTGAAAAAGAAAAATGATGGCAGATATATTATATTGTTATTGTATGTAGATGACATGCTTGTTACAGGATCTAACATGCAGGAAATAAAGGTGCTCAAAAGAAAATTGGCAAATTCATTTGCAATGAAGGATTTGAGAGCTGAAAAACAAATACTTGGTATGAGAATAACTACAGACAGGAAAAATCACAAATTAACATTGTCTCAGAATGAGTACAGACAAAAGGTGTTGAAAAGATTTAACATGCACAATGCAAAACCAGTTAGTACACCTTTTGCTAGCCATTTCAAACTTAGTAAGGAAATGTGCCCAAAGACCCAAGAAGACATAGATTATATGTCTAAAGTTCCATATGCATCAGCAGTTGGAAGCTTAATGTATGCAATGGTCTACATAAGGCCTGATATTGCACATGTAGTGGGAGTTGTAAGCAGGTACATGAACAATCCAAGAAAGGAACATTGGATCGCAGTGAAATGGATTCTTAGATATTTGAAAGGTACCACAAATCAAGCATTATGATTTGGTGGTTGAAACATTTCTCTATAGGGATATGTTGATGCAGATATGGCAGGGGACAAAGATAACAGGAGGAGCGCTATAGGATATGTATTTACTGTAGGTGGAATAGTTGTCAGTTGGGTTTCAAAAATCCAAAGTGTTGTTGCACTTTCAACAACAAAAGCAGGGTATGTTGCTGCTACAAAGGCTAGTAAAGAAATGATTTGGTTACAAAGGTTTATGGATGAATTGGGTAAGGATCATGATATGGGCACGTTATACAGTGATAGCCAAAGTGTCATTCATCTTGCAAAGAACTCAACATTTCATTCCAGGACTAAACACATACAGCTCAAGTACCATTTCATACAATCAGTGTTGAAAGATGGAGAGTTGAAGATGGAAAAGATACACACTAGCCAGAATCATGTAGATATGCTAACAAAAGTTGTAACCAGGGAGAAACTGAGAATATGCTCAGTTTCAATTTGCCTTCAAGGTTGACGATGAAGATGAGAAATAGCCAAGTCCAAAGAGGAGTCATTGTCCAGCAAATGAAGCAGTGGTGGAGTTGCTACAATCATTCTTTAAGTGGGAGATTGTTGGGTGTGGAGCATGATTATTTAGAGGTCTTTGTTTTAGCTGAATGTATACCCCACGAAGTTTGTACACCCCTCCATGCGGGGCGGTGCGGGGGGGATTTGTCCCCCCCGCGGGGGCTTGGGGGGGCTGATCCCCCCAGCTAGGGGGTCCGGGGGCCAACGGTCCCTCAGCGTGGGTTTCAGGGGCAGCTCTCCTGAAGCTAAAAATAGATATAAAATTGCCTTGTAAAAGTATAGTAATTTCTAGTCAATTTGGGCCATTCATTAGGCAGATGATCTGATGGTAGAACTTATGTTTAGTTTAGCACTTTTTTTCCCTAGAAGACAACCCCTCTCTTTGTATGAGGGCATTGTATTGAGGTTGTGTAACAGATGTGTATTCTCTGAGCGAGAAACAGAGAGGTGAGACTGTGAGAGAAAACATAGGATATTACAGCGGATCTGTTGTAGGTTGTGTCTCTTCATTTTTCTAGATAATATAAAGGAATAACTTGTTGTTCGGGGTGGACATAGCCCAAACTGGGTGAACCACGTATATTTGTGTCTCTCTGGTTTTATGCGTTTTCTGTGTTTATATTTCTGCAATATTCTATGTGTTCCATTGCATTGCAATATATAATTTTCTAACAATATTCCCAGCGCTGCAGCTAATGTAAGCATTGGTTGTGGCCAACCATGGACTCCCAAGGATGAGAGGATAACCAGTAAGTTTAGCCTTAGGTTGGAGAACTAGAAAATCTGCAGGGTACTCCAAGGAGTCAATGGAGACCATCACATCCTCCACAATTCCCTCAGGGGTGACTGTGGAACGGTCTGCAAGTTGTAAAATAGTTGTGGTCTTCCTCAATGATCATTGGAGGTTGAGATTGAGCATAGTGTCCTTGGTCATCACATTAATGGAAGCCCCAAGATCAATAAGGGTGTGTGGGACGATGTTGCCATTGATGTGCACATCTACTACAGGTCTTCCAAGGTCCAAATATTTCAGACATATTACCTACCCCAGCATTAAGTCGGATAGTTGCCCAATGACATTAATGGTATGGGAATCCCTTTTTCTTATTCGCGGATGCTTAAAGAATTTCTCCTTAATCAACTTATTGTAAATGGGAACATCTTTTATTGCCTGGAGAAGGGGGATCTTTACACATATATTTTTTCAATTCTCCCAGAAGTTCAGTTTCTTCTAGGGTAGGCTAGAGTGGTTGGGCTAATCCCGCAAGAATGGGTGGATTTACTTTACGGTTGCTTTCCTCTCTTTCTTCCTCAACCTCCCTATGTGGAGGGGGATGTTGGTTATCCAAGAGAATTATCCCAAATCTTAGGTTGATCTCTTGGATTTCTACAGCATAAGTTGGATATGATGTCTCTCCACTGTATACTTGTTGAGCCTACCTATTGTTCGGGTTTGAATTTGGCTGGGCAGGCATCTGGGGTTGCTTGGGTGGAGCAGAGTGTAGGAGTTGTGGTTGGGTAGGTGGTGGAGGCAATAGGGTTGGGGCATTGTTCTATTGGGGCCTCCACCCCTAGAGTGGTGTATTCCACTGAGGTTGTGGAGGAGCATAAGGTTGAAATGACTGCCTGGCTGGCTGGCAATGATACTAAGATGCATAGGACCAAGGAGGGGGTGTAGACCAGGAAGGATGAGTAGGGGATCCCCATGAAGGTATATTTGTGGTTTGGTTGGGGTTATAATATGCATGGGATGAACCTTTCATGCTCTGCTAGTATGGTCTAGGCCTAGGGGGTCTCCTTTGGTTGGTGTAGAAAATTTGCTCAGTGACCCCTTCAGCTCCTTGATATACAACTTTGAGTTGTGGTAAAGAAGGGCACTTTTCTATGGAGTGGTTTTCTTCACAGACTAAGAAAAATTCAATACAATTCAATGGACATTTGTTCCTAGGATGCCTCCTAGTGCAACTAGGGCAAAATATGGCCAAGGGTCTCTCTGCTTCCTCTTGCTTCCTTTTTATGTTCATGGTTTCTAATTGCAAGGAAAGGGTTTGCAACATCTCACTTTTTAAATCTTCCAGCATATTTCCATTTTCACCCTTGATGGATGAGTTGGAAGATGATGTATTGGCCACAGGTTGACTACTCCTACCCTTTTTATTAGCTTCCCTAGAATGGTTTCTAAAGATAGTCTTGATATCCTCATAGGGTAATTGGTAGATATCTCCTCCTATTAACAAATGTAAGGTATCCAGAGGATCTTCCCTTACTCCTTTGAGCAGGACCAGCTTTAGTGACTTGGAGTCAAGTGTGCACCTAGCGCTTCTGTAACTAAGCTAGAATCTTTCTTCGTAGTCTTCTAGGGATTCATCCTGGCCCATGGTCATCCTGAAAATTTATTCTTTAGTATCATGTGACCTACAGTAGTCCCGATATTTTTTGTTAAAATCATGTTGCATCTGAGCCCAAATTGTGATGCTATCTCCAGGTAAACCCATGAACGAGCGCAATGCTGCATCCTTGAGGGTAGATGGAAACAGTTTTAATTTTTGATCATCATCTGTATCGTCATAGGTTCGACATATAACAGCAAACTCAAATAGGTAAGTGTTGGGATCCTTTGTGGTCAGGCCATGGAAATGAGGTAGGGTAGAGGGGCTTATATTCTTCATCTTAGCATCCCCATTGGTTTCCCTGATGGGGAAGGCACCCTCAACTCTCTCTCTATTCCCTCTGGCATTTTGGTTTTCAGCCATTAGTTCAGTAGAAATGGGTTCTTCTTCTTCTTCTTCCCTTGTAGGTTCTTCAAATATATTAGGTTTCTCACCTAAAGGTTCCTCTAGTTCACAGCCACCGAAGAAGAGAGAAGGTTAGCTATTGGATTCAGTGGGGGTATTTGGCAAGAATTTCCCTAAATTGTCCCTATTCTTATGAGGCATGAAAGGAAATGTTTTTGGATTGGTTTTTGTAAGATTTTGTTTTAAGTTGGAAGGTACTTCGCAGAAATGAAATTGTTGATTGAATGAAAAATAAATGACAGAATGAAGAAGCTACTTGCTGAATTGAAATTGTACTTGCAGAATAGAAAAGAAAGCAGATAATGAAAGATGAAAGAAAGGAAGCTACTAGATTACTTTTGCATAAATAAACTAATGGCAGAAAATTGAAGACAATAAGTAGAAGAAAAGAAAGCAGTAATCACATTCTACTTAGACACCTCCCCAACAATGGTGCCAAAAAGTGATGAGCTCCAGTATTGTAGTAAGGATGCTGCAACCCCTCGGCTACCAGTTTTACTTATCAACCCTGGGTTTGTACATACTTGGAGGTGACAGTGTGTTGAAGCCCCGAAAATCGAGTCGACAACAAGGGGGATACCCACCCGGTCCGGACCTTGGTTGGCAGCTCCTTATTCGTTTGGTATAGCGGGTCCGACTGGGGATAACGGGACCAGTTTCTCGATCTTGGGTGTGTGTGTGTGTATAGAGTTGAACTATGCTTATCTAAGAGTATTTTAAAGATAATCTAATTCAGATTCTTTAACTTTTCTCTATGCTATTGTAATCTAGTGAGAAACAACACATTAAATCTATTCTAACCCGGGATTGTATATCTTCCATTATGCGATCTAAAAATATTTCGAATAATAACTAGTAATAAAGATCATTCAGCCATTATAAGAATAGAAACCATTAAAGATAAACCACTTTGCATAAGAAGTTAGGCAAAACAGTTGTGAACAGCATATCGCATAATAAGCCATTCATATGTCAAACATAAACAATATGACTCCACCGTACAAAAGTGCCAAATGATAACCCATACATCCATGCAATAACATATAAACAACTGAAACTGTAAATCACTTAAAGAATATAAGCAGACATTGCCAAGAGATAAAAGTACCATTTATGACTAGTTCTACCCATAAGCTTCAAGCTAAAACGATCTATCTCTACTTGTTCTAAAATCTACCAAGAGTACAAAAGTGCAACATCAGTAGCAGATATCAAAATGCAAGTAAAAATAAATCTCGATCCATCCATTCATCAAAACCTCCTTTGAGGGTGCAGAAGTGCATGTTCTGAGGGTAAGTTTTTGACAAATCTCTGGACCCTTCTCTAAATGCATGAGAAGGGTTAAAATACTACTTCCTAATTCTAATAATAGTGTTTTTACAAAATTGTAGGATACGATTCTTAAATGACTGTCCTTTTTCTAATCTAAATAAAAAGAAACAACAAACTACTAAAAATAAGCTATTTTTGAATTTGGTCCTTAAAACTGCAAGTGTTCAACATGGATTTGAGAAGAGTCGGTTGTCCGAATTCTGCGCTGAGCTGGGCTACGAAAACAGAATCTATGGGAGCTGGCACTACTTTCTCAGCTGAGTTTATGATGCATTTCATAGTCATCCATTGACTGTGTGGCTTGACTAAGTATGCCCAATAGCACTCCCAATTCAATCTGTTCAATGCCTGGATCGCTTTTCCCTTTTCCTGCACCTTCTGTTTCCATTCTGCCTCCATTCATGACTTATTTGGTAGGTATCCCAGGGTGGTCTCTGTGATTAAGTTGGCCCTGTGTAAATTTTCATTTACACAGTCTATAAGAACGTTCGCCTGTGTCGCTGCTGCCTCTGCTGCCTATTCTGCCTGCCTGATTTGATCGTCCCATTTGTTAAAGAGCAATTCTATATGGCTTTCGTTTATTCTGGGTGCATTTTCTCTCTTACCTTCCTCTCCATCCTGCCAAGCTAGGTACTCTGTCACTCGTCTATCAACCTGGTCGTAGTCACTTCGCAAGTCTGTCACTTGATTGGTGAGTTTATCGCTCAGCTCGCAATAGTGACTCCACTGTGCTATTTTACATCCCAACTCTTCCTGTTGCTGCAAAAGTTGCTCATTTAAGCTAGTAGACTCTGAAACGAATTCGGCACGCTTGGGCTCGTCCTTGTGTGTTTCTTGTAAAGCTTGCAACTACTTTCCTTTTTCGTCCAGGATTTTCTGATAGCTTATCTGCATTTGCTGAAAGTCTTCTTGTAGTTTCTCGAGTTGTTTGGACGCTTCATTACTGGCATTGGCTTGTTATAGCTGTTGTTGTAGTAGCTGTAGTTGGTTTTCTTGCTCCCTCAATAGTTGTTGAACTTCCAACGCTTTGTCGATAGTCAGAGAAGCGTATGCTCCTGCGATTTGAGACAACTTCATGAGATTTTTTGTCAGGTTGTTGTTAGGGTCTTTCCATAAGACGTCTAAATGTTCAGTGTCCTGTGACAGGGTATTCTCCAGCTTTCTCTTCTTTCTTTGTCTCCTCACCACTGCCTTATGTTGAGGACTATAGAATACATCCAGTGTGGGAATTTCCTCTACACTAAGTAGAAGCTCAGAAGGTGGAGCGATATGACTTTGCTCCATTTCTGAGACACTACTGACCATGGTTGAAACCATTTCCTGCACTACCTGTGCATCGCTCACAGGTGTTCTTGGGACTTGCCCTTCAAGGCTGATTAGCTCGTTGAAGTTTTCCCATTCTTTATCGAGCTTTATCGTGATGAGTGGTGATTTAATGACGGGAGGAGGGACATCTCTTAGTGGGGAGGCGATAACTTGCAGTTGCGACATTGTGCTTGACTGAGCTGTATCCTTGGTTGTTTCTTCGCCTTTCCCTTGGTCGCTTGCAGACTTTTTAGAACGTTCAGGTGTTCCTTGGGCAGCGTCAGATTTGGATTTGGAAGTACTGGAGTTTTCGCTGAGGCTGATACTGGGAGTAGGCTCCCTAACGAGGAGTCACAGCTTTTCTAGGGGAACACTGGCTAGCCTTCTTTCTCTGAATAACAAAAATCTTTGGAGGTCATCTGGGGATAACCTCAACTTAGCTTCTTGCAAAACTTCCTGGAATGAACTTTTATTTTGAAACAAGTCATCAAATAAATCTTTCTTTACGACGAACACTTTTATCCTGACACTTATAGTGAAATCATGGGCAACATTATTTAGGTCAAAAGGTCGAGCGGGGAATTTAAATAATTGTAGAGACGTCACGTTCCCTACTTCGGCAAAATCATGTCCTACATCGAACAATGAGAAGGCCCCACAAGCTACAGGAAACTGAGGCCATATGGCCTTCTTCTTGTCTTTTAGCTCTTTGGTTAGGCCGCCTTCTGAGCAAGTCTGATAGGCAATTCCCTAGCCAAAGCTTGTCGGGACATAAAGAGGTAGGAACATGTGGAGGACAGTGCTCCCAAAACACTCTAATATAAGTGAACCATTCTTCCCCAAACATCTGCGACGGGAGAGTCTATTTGTGCTTCGGGTGAGCACCTCGGGGGTTCTTCACCATACATCATCCTATATAGGGTAAGATGGCCTGTGGCAAATCTGATAGAAGTGAGGGGCAAACTGTGAATCCCATAATACTTTGTGATAAACATGAATAGGTGACGGGTCCTGGGTAGTCCGTTTCCAACCCATAGTTGGAAATTTACATACATAGCAAATAGAATCCATAATGTAAGCAGACAGATAAAAAGGAGGATATATCCTTTGTGACATGGATCTCTTAGACCGGTAATTCATGACAACAGTGTATAAATTATCAGAAAATATTTTGGCCCAATCCACGAGATCGGCATTTGTGGCAGCGTCTATGAGTGGTAGCCATTTAGATGAAAATTTATTTATGTCTGGCATCCCAAACAGCCTGCACAACATGGCCGCAGCAAAACAATATGGAGAGGTGAGGGAACCAGTGCTGTACATACCATTTTTGTCTCTTTTTAGCGGCTCCTCTCTTCTGGTCCCATTCTTTAGTGGTTTCTGCCAGGTTTGGTTTTTTGCTGCAAATTTCTTGACAAATTGCGTAGTTTTAGGTCTCTTGAGGCTTAGGAAAGATGATACATAAGCTTTAAATCTTGGCGCGGCGAATGATCCTATGAGCCCTTGCCCTGGGCTTGAATTGTCTGCCTTGTAACTCTGCATTGTCAAGTATCATCTGATCATATCTGTATACGGCAAAATCTTGGGTCTAGCTGCTATTCGGTGAAGAAATGAACAAGCCAGCTCTTCTAAGGATGCCTCGGAAGAGTTTTGTGATCCCACGGCGCTATCAACCTTCATTACTTTAGGATTTTCCTCCTCTAGTAGCCTATACATGCCTTCCCAGGTCGAAATTCCTACGTCCATGTTGCATGCAGTGTCTGTATACAATCGTGCCATCTCCTTCGCCTTTTCCTTAGTCTCGGAGCCTTGGGATTTATGTTTCTTTCCGATTTGCTTCTGCATTCGGCTTTTGAATCTTCTTATCTCTTAGTTCCTGCAGATTACGAGCGAAGTGGAAATGACTGATTGAGAAAGGTGATGGGAGAGTTTTAAATGCAACAGATATACCAAATATGCCACCTTACGTGAAACAATTCTTTAGCAAAGCACACGTCTTTATTTCATTAAATAACTGACAACTAATCCACTTACTATCATTAAAAGCACATGATTTGGGGTCAGATTATGATAAGTGGCTTTTCTTTGAATTGCGTGCCCGAAGGATTCACGATTAAATGATTCATGATTTGCTTTAAGTTACATTGAAGATTGTGCCATCGCAAGGCGCGCTAATCGCAAATTGCCAGATCGCGGACTATGCCATCGCGGTGATCGCAATATTGCAGGTCACAACATCACGGGTCGCAGGAGTTTGATGTTTGTTAAGTATTGCCATTTCATTTCTGCGATGTGCGATCTTGCGATCGGTGTTATCGCAGATCGGCGGATTTTGAGGTTTTTCCTTATGAACATTACTTACTGCAATGCGACGTTAGAATTAACGTGGGGGGTCTTTGCGCATTAATGCAATTTTTTAAAGACCTTTACCTTATCGTAGACTTAGGTTAAAAATATTTGAAAGACCGTTTGAAGCCTACGATGGTAGCTTTATTTTGAAGAAGGAAAATTTGATTTTTCTCAAAATTAAACTAAGGGTCCCCATTCATTTAGCATTTTGGACAAATACTAGAATGAAAAAGGGGGGGTTGTTGCTGGCCATAACAATTGGCGATTCACTTGGGAGAACCAGTTATCTCTGACTTTCTTTTGACGTTTTCCAAACTTCTAAAAGTAATAAAAAAATATCTCAGAAAACTTAAAACTTTATTATAGAAAGATAAAATATTATACTTCAAACTATCAATGATATTTCATTTCAACTCCTTTCTATTTACTTGTATTCTTAGCTTGTTCTTGTGTTTACACCAGCCCTTACTTGGCCTTAAAATAGAAATTAAAATAAAGTCTTCCCTGTATAGCAGTCCTTTTCAAATATGCCTCTTTGTCGCAGGTAGAGCCTCTGCTGCTAGCAGGCGTCCATAGCCTCGACAGGGTTACCTATTAACCAGTAATGATCCTTTATCCTGCCTAAGTGTTTACAACTATTCAGAGAAAAACCCATTTTGACACTTTTCTTTTTTATTCTCTAAAGAACAATGTCTTGGTTTGGTGGCCAAATTATGACACAGTCATTCACTAGATTTATACTTTTGCTGAACAAGTTGGCTCGTGATGAGACCCCCTATCTTTTGATTGCAACAATCTTGAGTCGTTGCCCTATTTTGGTGGACAGTTTTGGCAAAGTCAGCAAGTTATAATATCTGTGATGATGATAAGTCGGTTCGTGATGAGACCTCTTATTATTTGAGATATAGTGTTTTTATTGGATTGCTTCCCTGAATGCTGCGATTTCCTTTAGCAGGGAGGAAGTCAATTTTCTTTCCTTAAGAAAGTTCTGGACGACAATAATAAAGCTTCTTTGGTAATCGTTGTTTCTACAGGGACTCCTCATCTTGTCATTGACACCTTTCATTGTAGTGACGTAAAACAATTGCTTCGCTGAGATTACTTTCTTCAATTTTTTGGAGTTGAAACTAATATCATATCTGGATTAAAGTTCTATTGATAATAAAGATCAAGTTTCAAAGAAAATTTTTTGTCATTCATAGAAGCAGAAGTTCAAAATCTTGATAGAGAAAAAGGTGTTTTTCGTAAACGTTGAATGCTGTTTGACCAAAGTAAACTTTATTTACGGAGAAAAATACTTAATGAAATGGGAAGCAGACATTCCCTAGGGTTGTGTAGACAATAAGGATGATCTTCTTTTCTTATTTTGACTATTAACTCTTCAAAAAGAATAAACCTAACTACCTAACTAAACTACTCCTACTCCTACTCTAATTATATACAAAAATTTGACTAGGTGAAATGATATTTCCAATGGAGCCACCTTCTCATTTGAATTCTTACACGCATGCAGCTTTCCAACGTTAGCGTTAAGAACGGAATTTTTCTTGGAATGTTAACGTTGGATGCGGAATAAGAATGCATAACTCCAGTTGGAATTTTGTCTGAAATTTCTTTCTCGCAAAAACTCCCTTCTGTTAGGATATTCCGACACATAGGAAATAGTTAAGTTCAACTTGGTCTAGTATAGAGTTAGGTATAGAGTTAGGTAAAGTGTGTTTCTTTACCGTTGTACATTTTGTAACTTATAATCCGACGGTCACGATATGTAGTGATCCGGCGGTTCATTCTCTCCTCGGTATTACCGACACTTGATCCGTGGCTTGACAGCCGATTGGTCCATGAATTCTATTTAAAGCGCATGGAGGGTCATTTGTAGGTTCACCGTACATGAGAGAAGATTATGTAAATTTTCATTCTTTTATTAATAAATTGCCTGTAGTAGCCACATTGGTGCAGGCCGTGGACTGTTTCCCTCTCTGAGGGTTTTAACCACGTCAAAATACTGGTGTATTGATCTGTGATCTGTTTGTGAGCGGTGTCCTTCTGGTGTTTTGTCTGAGGAACTTACCTTGTAAATTCCTACACACACATCTACAACGCTACAACACACATCAATGCCAACATCAACTAGAACATCCTTTGATTTCTTGTAAGCTATGATTTCATCAAAGATGACATCTTTGCTTATCTCAATTCAAAGATCCTCCTCGACATAAATTTTATATGCTTTTAATGAATCATTGTGCCCAACAAAGTTTCCCATTAGACTAGTTAGATCTAACTTATTCCTTTTATCCATGAGTACATGAATATATGCAAGACACCTGAACATAAGAAGATGATCCACACTTGGCTTATTTCCTATAAATTCTACCTCTAGAGTTATGTTGTTGAGGATCCTTTGAGGACTTCGGTTCTACAAGTGAACAAATTTCATACATGCCTCTACCCATAGGAATTGAGGGATATCCTAATCATGCAACATAGAATTGACACATTCTTCAATAGTTTGATTTTTCCTTTCTACCACACCATTATGTTCAGGATTATAGGAAACATTGAGCTCCCTCTTAATTCCTGCTTCTTTACAAAAAAACTATTAATTATTTGGAATTGTATTCTCTACCATTATTTGACCCTAGAATTTTGATCTTTCTCTCGATTAGGTTTTCTAATTCATTATTGAACTCTTGAAACTTTTCGAATACCTCATCTTTATTCTTGAGGAGATATAACCAAGTCTTTCTTGAGTAATCATCAATGAAGGTCACATAGTACTAATACCCACCAAGATATCTGAATGCCATTGGTTTACATACATCTGAGTGTTTGAGATTTAAAATTTCCTTAGATCTATATTCACTACTTTTAAATGGTTTCTTTACATTATTTCATATCCTTCATGATCTTCCTTTATTTTGTGGATGCAATTGACGATTTTGATCAGAGATAACAAAATATTTAAATGAATATGTCCATATCTTCTATGCCATAGTTCAGAAGGACTCACTTCTAAATGAATTAGGGCTTGAGATAGAGATGTATAGATTCTATACAATGTTCCCTCCTGAACCCCAGTCACCCTTGATTTATTAATACTCTATCCCTTACCCCAAACCAAAACATTTCCATCAACAAAAGCAACCCTATCACTCTTATCCTGTAGAAAAGAAATAGAAGGTAATTTTTTCTTCAAACGTGGGACTTATAAGAGATCGTTGAGGTGAATGCTTCCACCTAATTTGAACTCCAACATTGTAGACCAAATTTCTTTCACTCCATATTTCTTGTTGTCTCCAAGTTTGATTGAGTGAGATGAATTTCCTTTTGACAAGGTATGAAGTTGATTGCATTCCCCTATCATGTGTCTGGAGGCACCATTGTCGATAACCCATACATTCTCATCCTTGAAGGTGTCAGAAAAAGTAGATAACATGCTTCCTTCTACTAATTTCTTTGCTAGATTGGATATGACCTTCAACATGCAATTGTTGATGGAGGTAGCGAGATTTCCAAGAAACTTGAAACCCTTCTTCATAACCCTTGTCATAGTGTGAACTAAATTGTGATGTTTAGTCACCTTGTTGAACCTTAACTCTGATACCATGTTGGAAAATATGGAGACTTGATGATTATAGCTTATTTTCCTTTAACTTGAAAATAAATTTTGATATTAGATATTATTTTAGTATTTATTTAATTATGTTCATCAAGAAATTACCAAATCAAGAAGATCACAAAGAGATAGAGTACACAATATATATTTTCCAAGCCAAGGAAAAAACCTTCAAATGGGAAAACCCATAAAATTATTACCTTCTTATTTATAATCTTCTTACAAAAGATATTTCCAAGACCTAAATTCCCAAGCCAAGAAAACCTCAAAGCCCCAAGCTAGCCCCAAGAAATATCTTCTTCAATATAGCTTCTAGATCTTTGATACTGCTACATTGCTATTTTAACTTCGACCCATAAAACAAATTTCCATCCCTGCAACTTCGACCCCCTCCAACTCCAATAAAGACTCAACCTCCTACAATTGGTATCTTTACAAACCCTAGCGAGACAAAAGAGAGAGATATTTCTCACGTAAACTTGACTTTTTCTCCTCATCTTTGACCTTCCAGATACTTTTCCTCACCTTTGCTATTGCATATTAAACTTTCTTGTGTTGTGCGTCTAAATGAGTCGAATTGCAATCCTTTATATAGGATTTCTTGAGCATTGAACAACTCTCCTTTAGGCCGACTTGGTCTTGGGATTTTCCATGTATTTTTCTTGATAAAATAAATATTTTTATTCACTACAATGAGTCCAAAATGGGACTATGGCACATGACAAATATTATTATTTATCCTATAAAGAGCTAGAAAGAGCTAAAAGCACGGAGAACATGCATTTTTTACTCAAACTTGAGTATGAAACCCATATTACAAAATAAAATATAATTTTTCTTTCTTTACAAAGAATATACAATGTCATGATTACATTTACATTATCATGAAGACCGAACCTAGTCACAATTTTTAACATTGCTAAGGATGATGATCTCTTTGATTAGTTGAGAGAAGCGACAATGTTCTCCAAGGTTGAATTGAGGTCTTGATATCATCAAGGATCAAGGAGGAGGACATTCATAAGACTACTTCTAAAACAAGATATGGGCACTATGAGTTTGTACAGGTAGCCTTTAGGCTTACTAATTCCCCTGCCATGTTCATGCACTTAATGAATAATGTGTTGCATCCTTATTTTGAAAAGTTTGTTATTGTGTTTGTTAATGATATATTAGTGTACTCAATGAAAGCGGAAGAGCATGAAATGCATCTAACTACAGTGCTACAATTACTTAGGGAGCACAAGATCTATGCAAAGCTCAGCAAGTGTGACATTTTATAGTCCCAGATACGCTATTTGCGGCATATTGTCTCCAAAGTAGGGATATCAATTGATCCATAGAAGATAAAAGCTATAATGGAATGGCCAACTCCAAAGAATGTGAATGAGTCAGATCATTCATGAAATTAACAGGTTATTACAAGCAATTTATCAAAAATTTCTCCTTAATAGACCATCTTATCACGTCCCTATAGATAAAAGGAAAGAAATTTGACTAGATAGCTTAGTGTGTGGGAAGCTTTGAGAAATTGAAAAAACTGCTAACAAATGCACTAGTGTTTAGTATTTCATATCCAGACAAGGATTTTTTGGTGTGCATAGATTCTTGCAAAGAAGGACTCAGAGGAATCTTGATGCAAGAAGGGTAGGTAGTGTGCTATGAGTCAAGAAAATTAAATGAGCGTTAGGTAAATTATGTGACTCATGATATGAATTTGGTTGCCATCATTCATGCTTTGAATATGTCGAGGCATTACCTCCTTGGCAATAAATTCACGCTTATGATAGACCATAGTGGGCTCAAGTATTTGTTTGAGAAACCTAAGTTGAATACAAGACGGGCCAAATGGTTGGCCATACTCAATGAGTTTGAATTTGAAATTAAATACATCAAAGGCAAGGAAAATAGGGTTTTTGATGCACTTACTAGTGAAATTCAAGTGAATCACTTGGCAACTATATGCTCTTACAAAACAGACCTCGTAGAAAGGGTCAAGAATGTAGGAAAACATGATGAAAAATATCAACAAATGAAAGAAATGTTGTTAGAAGGTGATGAGGATGAGAATATCACCTCATTGATGATGGCATAATTAGGTTCAAAAACAAAATTTTTGTTCCAAGACTTAATGAATTAAAGAGATTCATAATGAAATATTTTCATGTCAAGCCTTATTCAGGCCATCTAGGTTACTAAAAGACCCTTACAGCCATTAATATTATTATTATTGTCCAAATTTAAAGAAAGAAGTGGTTGATCTTGTGGCTAAATGCATCAAATGTGAGCAAGTGAAGGTTGAATGCAAGCATATAACAAGATTGTTGCATCCTGTTCCCATTCCAAAATGGAAATGGGAGGTAATTTATATAGATTTCATTATAGGTTTTCCTAGAGCATCTAGGCAACATGATGTCATTATGCTAGTGGTTGGAAGGTTGGGAAAAGTGGCTTATTTTGTGACAGTAAAATTCACTAATTTTTCTAGTGAGGTGGTACAAATATTCATAAAGGAAATTGTGAGACTACATGGTATCCCCAAGAAAATTATTTCAGACTGAGATGCCAAGTTCACTTCAATATTTTGGAAGGAACTGTTTGCAGGTTTGGGGAATGAGTTGGCATTTAGTAGAGAATATAATCCACAAACAAATAGGTAGATATAGAGGAAAAATACAATCCTCGAGGACATGTTGAGGGTGTATGTAATGCTACAACCCAAGAAGTGGGAGGAGTACCTGCCACTTGTAGAGTTTGCATATAACAATGGATACCTAGAATCCATAAAGATGAGTCCATTTGAGTTATTGTATGGGAGGAGTTTTAATACTCCAGTAAGATGGAATGATCTAGTGAATAAGGTCCTTTTTGGACCTAATATTCTCAAGGAAATGGCACAAAAAATTTAGAGCATCAAGTAGAATTTGAAAGTGGTAGAGGAGAGGTAGAAAATCTATGCATACCAACATAGTGTGCATAAATAGTTCCAAGTTGGGGAACATATTTATTTGAGAATAAAACCTAATAAGAGTTATTTAAATATTGGGTCATGTGTTAAGTTAGCACCATGGTATTATAGTCCTTTTGAGATCCTTAAGAGGATTGGACTAGTGGCCTATAGGCTGGCTTTACCTCCATCAGTTAAAATTGATCATGTTTTACATATTTTTTTTCTTAAAATATATATGTATGATTCTTATCATGTGATTGATTGATTTGGGCTAAGGGTAGAACCAAAGGGAGAGTTTGAGCTATTTCCATTGTGAATTATAGACAGGAGGAGTGCCATGTTTTGGAATTGAGCCCTAGAGCAAGTCAAAGTGAAATGGAGCTAATTTGGTCTAGAGGAAGCCACCTTGAAAATGGCTAACTCCATGAGAGAAGCGTATCCTTTCTCATTTTTTGGTTGAAGAAAATGTGTGTATGATTGTAAATATTGTATAGAGTTTTGTATATAAAGCTCCATAAAACAATATGTGTTTTATCTTGTTTCCCCATGTTTCATATGAGTAGAAGAACATCGAGGGTGGTGTACCATCAATAGGGAAGGGTCTATGACAACCTCAACCTGGGTTTCCTCATGAAAATGAAATATTTTAAAAAATATATTAAAAATGGCTGATTAAAAATGCTCACATATTCCAAAGCTAAGGAGGTGGATTTCTTGGGATGTGTAGGGTTTCCTTTTGCATGAAATCTAAATTGTTTTCAACAACTACCAAAGGTTTGTTGGTATATGTTGTTAATGGAATAATTTTGAATTTAATGGGACTAAAAGAGAAGGATGAGGACCATTCTATCCTAGAAGACATTGCAAGGCAGCAAGGATAAAAAATTAAATGAAAGCGCAAAAAATAAACATCGGAGGAAAAGAGGGGGTTCAACCTTATGGAAGGCATCATTCACTCCTTCATTCACGAAGATTGATCTATTCGAGCATCATTCGACAGAGAAGAGAAAGGATTGTTGAAGATAATAGAAGACAACAGTAACAGTTTGGTTGGCATGACTAGCATGAAGATGTTATCTCCATGGTGAGGAACAATGTCTCTCGAGTCCATCTAAAGCCAAAGTGTGGAGATGGTATTTTTCTAGATTCCCATGATGGTGTGGGTGGAGGATTGTGTCCTTAGATTCTTAGAGGGAAGACCTCTGAAGCCTTTCTTGTTTTGATTATGATGGTGGGTTATGGATTCCCTAGAGTGGGTGAAAACATTGTGTTTAGGGTCAATATTTACTTCTCTGTTCTCCCTTGACACTCTTGGGAAGAGATAGTAATATTTTTTTTCCATATGTGTAATCCTTTGCATTCCCTCTATGTTTTGGGTGGAGGAAGTAAGCCTCTTGATTCCTTGTATGTATTGATTTGATATCATTGGATAGTTGGAGGGTGGAGGTAGTTGGCCTCTAGATTCCTTTGTGTATTATTGACTGCTGAGTGACTAGTGGGTGGAGGAAGGAGGTCCTCTACAATTCCTATTTCAACTAGCATTTAGTGTTCAATCCTTTGAGAAAGCCTCTCAGTCTCTGGAATCTAGCTCGGGGGTGACAGGTGCAAGTGATCTTGGCTACAACTGTCTCTAGTTGCATGGAGAGTCCTTGTCCTAGATTTAGTTTCCCAGAACATGCCAAGAAAGTAATTTTTATGCATTTGCAATGTTAATGAACATGTGTTTGCATTTCTGGATTAAAATGGTGCTTATAACTATAATGATCATGTTTTTGTATTTCTGAATTGAAATTGTGCTTATAACTGTAATGAACATGGGCTTACATTTATAGATTGAAATGATGCCTATAAATGTAATGAAGAGGAGTATAATGTATTTTTGGATTGAAATAGTGCTCATAAATGTAATGAATAGGAGTATAATGCATCTCTCATTTGAAATGGTATGCCTTATGAAATACATGACTGTGTTGTTGATATGACCTAATGAATAATAAAATGTGCAACATTTAAGGGCATCTAAATGGTTCATAGGAACCATAATTAGCCATGATAGTATTTAATATACGAACCCTTATTTTTTAGAGTAATGGTTACATTGAAGGCTTCCTAGTTGATAGGGTCTATGGACAATGTGTTTAAGGTTTTGGTTACTAGCCCTTGTTATTGTTGTGATGGAATTGTACTAATGCTAGGATAAATCCTTCATACTTAACTTTATCTCTCATGATATTACATAAGAGAATTATTTATCCCATTGTGATTAGTGGCTTCAAAATTGAGAGCATGTGGCTATTTATTACCTAAATGGCTGCTAGTAGCCAGATTGTTTTGAGTTGATAATATCTCACATAGGAGGGATGGTTGTGCATCCTTTCCAATAGCTAAATTCCTCTAAGACCCCTGAGAAATACAAATTTTCCTGTAAGGCCACTGGGAACCACTAGGTGTTCCCTAGCATATGGTAGGAGAAGTGAAGGCACTTCAGCAGTTCACTGCAAGCCCTTAGTAAAGGGTAGCCAAAATATTTCTAGTGTCAAGATGAGTGGAATACCCTGTCCCAGAAAGGTGAACCCATGAATTTTTGTCTTAAGCTCAAGTGGGATAGCATTGGCAAGGGATTAGTAAGCCAAAATGGCCTTGGTGAAATGTTGGTGCAAGTCCATACATTCATACAACCATCATAGCCAAATAATTAATGGAACCATGCTCAAATAAAGAAGTTTTTCATAAAGTAGCGGGTATCAAGGTTAGGCAATACCTTACTCTTATAGTTTAATTCAATGAGCTTATGTGATAGGTCTAATAGAATTCCTAGTCATGGAAACCATGGATTGGATGCAAAGTTTCTACCTTATTATGATTTGGAAATGGAAGGGTGATATGGCCCTGAGGCCATCTCCCAGAACCTTTTGATCGACAACACTAAGACCATGTGAGATGATTTAAGTCGAGGTGTGTTGGAAAAAATGTATGCTCGACGGTTCTGTTATTGCTTAAGAGGTGGGCCACCAAATGATTCAGCCTAGAGAATCCACCGTAGCACATTCACAAGAGAATAGGAGAAGGATCGAAGGGATGATTGGGCTTCAAGCCATCTCAGCTCATCGCTAAAAGGCTAAGAGCACTCCTATTGGCTAGGATGTATCCCACAAGAGAACTCATCCCCCAGTCCATATCCAAGAGGTTCATTTTCGCAGTACAAATGAAAGGTAAGTTTGAAGAGTCACTTGGCTATATTTCACTTGAAGCATTGAAACTTGGACATGTCTTTTTTCTTGGACTTACCAAGCATTCCCTTCTTCTACTTCTTGACTCAGGCTAGAAAGGTTTGAGATTTTTTATTTTATCCAATATCATCCTTGACCTTGATTCTTTATTCTTCTAATATGCATTGGGCCCATAACTAATCAAATGGAGTTGAATATTTCTTGGATTATATGATTGTTGCAAAGCTTCTCCATTTGGTGGTAATGCATTCAGTAAGTAGATGGTCACTTCTGAATCAAGCATTAATTCCCCAAGCCCATGTAGATCATCTCTTAGCTAAGAGACTCTCATGAGAATGGATTCAAAATCCTCAATCATTGATTTCTTAATTCTACATAACTTATTCCGCAAAGACATATTTTGTCCTCTTGTACTTATAGAGTAAGATTTCACTAGCTTGTCATAGATA
>APFE031686808.1:11630-31612 GCA_000404065.3 Pinus taeda
AAATTTTTTTTATAAACATTACGAATACTAAAAATATGAATTTCAATTTCAACTATATGATATGTTAAGTATACAAATTTATTAGTTTGATATTTATGCTCGAGAAAGCACCTAGAGCCATTATGTTAAGTTATATAAATACAATTGTTTTTAAATTATACAATTTAATTCATACACACTTTACGAATAATAAAGATAATGAATTTTAACTACACAACGCAAAGGTATATGTACGTTAAAAGTTTAAACTATATAAATTTATTTTATATGATATTTGTATAGATGACCCATTGAACACGTGGAGCCATCATGTCCAAGTGTTTTGTAGGGGTGAGAGTTGAAAATAACCATACGGCCTTTAACTTGTGAAAAATGTTTAGACAAGACAACACGATTGATTTTTCATGGGAACATCAGGTTGGACACACCGCGGATGGATTTTTCATTGACATCGATAGTGGCTGAGAACAATGCTAGGGTGCAAGTGAGAGGTAACGACATCCACAACGCTCCCTAAACTAAAAAGAGAACCACCACTTTAGATCGAATTTGGGCTGAATATAAGTTGAATGTGAAGATTTTGTTGAGGTTCACTAAATTTCGAATCTCCAGGCTCAAGTTTCATGAACCTTGCAATATTGTTTTTTGGATGCAAAATTAAATTCCGCATTTAATGATTGTTCCGTTCGAAATTTGAGTAAAATCGTAGGGAGATAAGTTGAAAATACGAGCTGGAAAATTATTTTTTTTGTTTTTTCCCCCAAAACATGACGAGATAATCTAATCTTATTTTATTATTTCTACTATTATTTTATAATATTCCTTAGAAAGCCTATTTTAAATTTCAAAATTTCTCTAATGTATGCCAATAGAAATTAACAGTTTGCATGTAAGAAATAACCCTTGAGACTAATAGAATTCCTCCACGACTCTATTGAAATTCTCCACATCAGATATTTGGTTTCTTGCTCCATATGACAATCAAGAATGTGGTTTCCTCATCTACCATTTCATCGAGAAGCAACCATAGAATTATATGTAAAACCAATCTAACAAATGTTTAAAAAGCTAACATATGCTAAGCTTTTATTTTCGAAAATCTCAACCTCTGTTTATCTTCTTTTGATGATGCATTGATAAATGAATGATTTTAATGACATCAACGAGGTTGAGTAGCCTAAGGAACCAAGAAAATAACAACCTTAACTCATCTTCATATTCCTTTCGATGTCGGATTTTTTGCTATGAGTCTTGACTAAAAGGCTGGCAATCTTATTGATCTTATCTTTATCAAATATATGGTGCATGCTATCAACCTTTAGATTGTTTTCATATTGAATGCGGATATCCTTATATGCTATACACTCCATTACAAAGTGTCATTCCTTCTCCACCACACCCTTCTTGCAAAAAATGCAAGTTTTCTCTTCCCAAACTTCCTTGGGATCTTCCACCTACCCGTTTCACATCTAAGGTGATGTGACCCTGTCTTCAACTTTGCCACTAACACCCTTGCTTTTCCTTTAATAACTACTCCTAAATATGTTTTCTCACCATGGTCACAAGTTGGGTTGAACTCTTTGATGTAGTATGTTTTGTTACGACCATTGTGATTGGCCCACATGACAATCCTAAATTTTTCCATCACAAATTTTTTTATTTCTTCATTGGTGCTAGGGCACTCATGCAACTTGATATTCCAGTTACTCCACCACTTTTTGTTCTGCCTCATCCAAGTTTTCTGCTTACAATCTAATCCCTCTTCCATAGCTATCTTGGGGCAATGTTGGTTCCATGTTTCTAGCCTTATTTAAAGCTTATTAACATGATTATCATTGTTGCCTCCAATAGAAAAGTACATGCTTTATCCAAAAGGGTTTCATACAAGATTGAGGATTTAACTTTGAGATTGCTAGTAATTAGTTGTTTCTGTATTCTTTCTAACTGCATCTAACTTCGAGTTGACATGCTACATCCCCATACTTCACAACCTTAGAGAACAACCGGTGTAACTAACAAACCAAAAAGGGTTTTCTTGGTTTTCCAATCCCAAAGTTCAACTTTTCTACAGTTATTTTGTAGTAAGTATGAGGCTCTTCATCCTCACTGAATTCTTTTGTCCTACAAATCTCCAAAATGAGCTTCTGGTGGAACTCAATCATAGGATATTTGTATTCTTGAACTCTCCAGAGGACTGCCTTCGAAAATAAAAGTGTCTGGTTTGTCTTTTCTACTTAAAGAGAAAATCATGATTTTGGTCTTGTTAATGTTCCCTTGCATCCCAACCTATTGACAAAAGTGTTCTAAGGCCTTTAAGTGTTCCCTTAATCCATACATTGTTTTTGAGATTAGGATAAGATCATCTACATATAGAAGAAACTTTGCAACATAGCTTGCTAGATGAACCCGTGCTCCATCTGCTTTACTTAACCAAGCTTCTAGCTTATCAATATATAAACCGAACAAAGTGGGGGATAGAGGACATCCCTGTTTAACACCAATATCGCTACCAAAACATTCGTACATTCCTTCACTTTCTCTGATTTTAGCTCTAACCTTCTCATAAAGTCTATGGATTGCTAGTCTATACTATACCAAACTCTTCCATCTGGGATATCCAATTCTTCCATCTCGTTCCATAATTTGTCTCTAGGCATTGTGTTAAAGGCTTTCTTAAAGTCCACAAAATAAAAATAGGTTATTTCACCTTGCTTGTTCCAAATTATCTATCAAATGTCTAAGGGTGACAGAATGGTCAATGGTAAAGTGTCTAGGTCTAAATCGTGCTTGTATTTTTCCCTTCTCCCCTTACTTTCTTCTCAAATGCCGATTCTTTGCTCTATCATGCTCCCAAAAATATTGCCCATGAGGGGTTTGACCATAATAATACGGTAGTTAGAGGGATTATTGATTTCTCCACTCTTAAAGAGAGGAATAACCACATTAAAAGTCCACTCTTCAGGAAAGCCATCTAAATGATCCCCTTCCAAAAATCATAATCCTTCACTATGGTTTGAATAAGCGTACTACAACATACGCATATTGTTGTGATAGCGACAAGTCATATTCATAACAAAGACAATTTCATATTCACAATGAAAATTTACCGCAAAGAGATATTAATAGAAGAGGTGTATTTCTAGGGAGTTGTCTTTAGTGCAACTTTTTGGACTTTCCCGTGCGGGAATCCAACAGAAAAATTTGAGATCAAATTTGATGTGTGTTATTTAAACTGATTTTTTGACTGTATATATGGATTCAACCCCTGAAAAATCCCTAGGGCACTTCGATTGTGTGGGAATTATCCCTTAAGCTTGTAATTTCAATAAATTTCTGTAAGATTTTAGAGAAATTAAACCAGAAAAACCCATGTAAAAAGCGTCCAAAAAAACCTTATTATAAACAACTAGAAACATATTGTTGTGGTAGCTAAACTTAATCCTCCACAATGGTGTCTATCTTAGTGGATTACCGTAAGCCATAGCCTCGCCTCGTAGGGATGGGTTTCCCACATCGTGGAGAAAAGGGTAAATGATGAGACAGAGACACAGGGTAGACCAGTGGTAGATACACCATCAATGTTTGGGGATGAAAGGAACCAGAGATCCACTAAATTGTGAGAATTAGGAATTGTGAAGGCCATTATATAGATTTCTTTACGGAATATTTTAGAATTTAAAGATTTTTTTTTCATTTCTTTACATAATTTTAAATATCTCAGAAAACAAATCAAGACTAGAAAAAGTCACCCGATTAAACTACTTCTCAGAGATGACAACCGAATTACCTCAGAGATGATAACAGTTGGGGCGTCTATGTCTCGAGCCATTAATGAAGAAAAGCATTGCCCGACTTTACAGTAACTCAACTGAAGAATTGATTGGCACCTGCATTTTTCGCGTCAAAAGTATGAAAGAAACGCTAGCGGGTGAAGGGAGTCTTCTTCTTTCTATCTATAGGTAGGGTTGAAGACACATAATTAGGGCCTGTTGGGGACCGACTGTCAAGAAGAAATAAATAATGAGGTGAGGCAAGGTGATTTAAGAACCAAGCGGAATCTGCTTTTGCAGCGCCGAGCGGAGCATGGTGAAAGAAGTGCAGAGGCTTCTCTGGTTTTTTTGGTTGTGAATATGGCTAGTGATCCTCATTCTGTTACTGTTGAAGGCGATACGGCGGAAGTTGTTCGTCTGCGACAGGTATATACTGATAAGCAAGAATTGGAAAAAACGGAGCATCGTAGGTCAATGGAATGGCGTCATCTATTTGGAAATTATCCTGGTTTTTTTGGCACTCTGTGGCGGTTGATTGTGTCTGTGTTGGTCAGTTATGTATATGGTTGTTTCATGCAATATGTGGGTGGAGTCATATTTAGGGATAAATATAACGATTCGTTGCTGTGTTGTTTGTATTCTTATAATTGTTCAGGATGTTGCAGGTTGTGTGTTCTGTATGTTGTTGCAGGAATGTTTACTTGGTCGGTGGTATCGATTATGTTTTTTCGCCTTATACGTTATCATGAGTATCGTTCTCATCCAGAAATATTTGCAGAGAAAACTGTGTAAAGACACTCTGCTATGGCGAATTTAAATTTTTGGCCATTGTCTAGCCATTATATATTTTGGAGTATCTGGTTGGAATCTTGTGAAATGTTTTTGGTCTATAGTTTAAATCAGTTTTTCACTTGAAATTTTTTTGGGATATTTGAAGTGTGGAATGTTCACAATCCAAGCGTGTAATTCCAGCAAATCCCTGCTGAATTCTGGATAAATTACATTAAAAAAAGACATATTAGAAAATCCCAAAATATATAACAAATAGACTAGTGTTAAAAATAATGGTTTGTAGGTGTGTTCTGTGATTTTTCCGGTGTTGATTAAAACAAAGCAGAGTGCCTTTCCACCATTTTCTCTGCAATTACAAAATTACATCAATACTGTATCAGTCACAGAACCATAATCCTTAACAACATATTGCAGATGTGCTCAGAAGAATCATGTTAAAGTAGTTCAGTGAATTTGTTTTGGTTAAGTTAACCGTGGTTTTCTAGCTTCACAGAATTCATGTAGAATATAACTTATATAAAAACAAAAAAACTCTAAATAAATTTATCCTAATAAACATTAAAATCCCAAACAACTGTCTTTAAAAACTGCCACAACCACTTCTCTCCGTTTTCTGATACTAACGAATTTCCACATTCTTCCCATATTAAAAAAAAACAAGTAACTACTATTTTCCAGCTGAAAACTCCTTCAAACTCATCTGCCCACCCAAAAAAAACTTTATTGAGTCTGAAATAGTCCAACTTCGCTTTCTTAAAAACATTTCTGAAGTTTGACTCCCTCAGCCACAGGAGAAAACAAATATCTCCAAAGAGAGAACCAAATCCCTCAACAACTTTATAGTTTGTGTTTGTTGAGGGATTTTGAGAGCAGAATGGAGTGATATGTCAAATTAGGATGTTGCAGTATCCAGAGATTTTTCTGTCAGAATGATGAGTTGTCGCAGATAGTTCACAGTGTTTTCTATCACATATATATGTATATGTATTGAGGGGAATCTCATGTGTAGTCCTCTATTATCTTATCCTAAAACAGCGGCTTTTAAGCCTATTTTGATTTGGCAGATGGAGGAAAGCGACTCCTAATGGAATATTCAAAAATAGCGTTTAAGGTCGATTTCCTTAAAAAAATTATTATTTTCTTTCCTTGAAAAAATTCTCTTTATTTCCTTGAAAGAATGTACAATTCAATAAACTTTTCATTTCATAGCTAATGGTGGTCATTTTTGTCACAGTCATATATAACATCGTAGTTGTAAGAAAAACTAATAGTTTTGAGTTGCTATTGTTATAAATGTGTACGGATGGATTAGAAAAATAATTAGTGACTTAATATCTTTTATATATTTAAGTTATTATTTATATTTTGTATTTTTTTCACATTATTATTAATATTATCTTTATAATTAGATTATGAATTTTTTGAGGGTGATAATTCTAATTGGTAATTATGGTTGGGATAACATTGTTTATAAGTAAATTTAGAAAAAAATTCAGTTTTCTTAAATAAGTAGAATTTTATATAGGTTGTGTAATTTTATAGTTGATTTTGTAGAGATTATTAGTTTTCTTATTGTCACTCCTATGAACATATAGTCAATTATACACAAAATTATTTGAATAAAATATGGCATAAGAAATCCCAAGTGTCCGTTTCTTTAAGTCATCAAATGGGTGGACTTTGGCACATGAAATGAAGTCCGATTGTGTTGATGGAGAGGAGATTCAAGGGTTTCATGTAAGCTTTGTAGTGGAAGATATGTCGATTCCATGGATTGAGGAGACTTGGAATTAACATTCAGACCACAACTTGGTAGATGCTTGCTCAGACTCTTTCTCCCCTTCATTTGATATGGAGCTAATTGAAGCATCTAGAGGTATTAACTGAGGTTCTTTCATCTTTATCCTTCTTTTGATCAAATGAAGCATAGGAATGGAGAAATCATTGCTTACAAAGTGGTAAGGAAAGGCAAATTACAGTGAATCTAAGATTAGGGGTTTTTTAAGGCTCAATGGATCTAGATAGTTCAGTAGCCTTCTTTGGATCCCACTAAGCAAAACCCATTAAAGAAGCTTTGGCTCCATCCTCCTCCTTAAGAAGTGGTTCCAAGGGTGGAGGTCCTGACAATCTTTACCCTCGAGGCCTTCCCCTTAAGTTCTCAAACACCTCTCAGGGTCGTTATTTTTTTAGTTAACATGTTATTTGCTTAGTTTAGTTACTTCATTAGCCCATTATTAATTCCATTAATCCATCATCAATCACATTAACCATTATCATATGATAGTAATTGATGAAAGAACATCAAACATAAATGCAAAAGACAAACCAAGACAAAAGGACACCAAGTTTGGCGGATGTCATGGAAAAACCCCATGATGGGGAAAACCATTTGATCAATTCTTCTTATTATTATATCAAATGTTCAACAGAGAGAGAGAGAGAGAGAGAGTGCGAAAGTTAAAATTCACTTGCCAAATCAGATTCAAAACAACCCTGTCAAATCTGCAGTCAACAACAGTCAAATTCTTCCATAACCAAAAAGTTAACAATAGTCAACGCAGTAGCAAACAATCCTCTATGGAGCTCAATTAAAGGCAGTCAAACTATTCCTTCTAAAATGGTCAAAGTCATCCAAAAACAGTCATGAAAACAATGGTCAAACTTGGTCAAACTTTGTGGTTAGGTCTGTCGTCAACCTTGCGATTGGTTTGCGATCAAAGTTAACAAAATCCTTTGGTTCTTGAGCTAATAGATGTTGCCTGCCAAAAACGAAATTTTGGTACAAAAACAACAGTTACAGGAGGTCAAGCCATCCCTGGTCAACACTGATCAAACTTGCAACAATCTCTGAAATTTCAGCTCTATAATTTGTCCTGCAATTCATCCTTATGTTGCTACATGTGTGAGGAAAAATAGATGCCCAATAAGATGTACGGACCAATTAGATGAGGAAAGAGAAGGATGTGTGAGTGAGTGAGGTGCCAAATGAGGTTGGAGGTTTCTCTTATTTATACAAATCGTTGAGGTTGAAGTGACATGTCTCTTGGGCTTCATGAGCCTACATAAAGATGTGGCCGACCTTGACAACTTGCACGTGTGGGCATATATTCAAAAACACATTTCTACTTGTTCAAATTTGATGATATTTAGGCTAATTTTGGTCCTCTCGAAAAGTGGAATTCAATGCAATAATCATCCATTAGGGGATTCTTGAGTTCTAAAATGGGCCTCCTAAGGAAATTACAAACTAATAGTGGAAATAATATTTGATTACATCATCAAATTTTAAAGGGAAAAAAGAAAAAACTATTTTTTCAACTCGTATTTTCAACTTATCTACCTATGAGTTTACTTAAATTTCAAGTGGAAACACTTGTTGGATGCATAATTTGATTCTTCATCCAAGGAGTACCCATGTTGCATACTTTCGATGGACCCTCCTACAGGAAAAATGAGAAATACATGAACAACGTTATTGCAATCACATTTTTTCATGTATTTCTCATTTTTTGTGTAGTAGGGTCCATCGAAAGTGTGCAACATAGGTATTCCTTGGATGATGAATTAAAATTTTCATCCAACAAGTACTCCCGCTCGAAATTTGAGTAAATCCTTAGAGAGATAAGTTGAAAATACGAGTTGAAAAAATAGTTTTATTATTTTATTAATTTTTAATCTTTTTACCTTTTTACTCCAAAAATGGTGAATCATCCCCCATTTTAGACCTAAAAATTCCCCTAATGCTCCATCAAATGTGTTGTCCAATAGTGGAATTTGGCCCTAGTTTCCAATTTTAACACTCCCTCTCAACTAGGGAGAATTCCACCAACTAATCTATCCATCATCATGCCATCCTGTCATCATATACCATCTTTGCATCTCGTCTCTACTCTTCTATACACTTATGTAACAATGAAGAAGAATTTATCGAGAGTGAGTCATAATACCTTGCCACTCGCCATTGAAAAAAGTCAATCGAGGGGTAGAACCCCAATCAGATTTGATCCCAAATCAAGTTTTTGAACACAATGCATCCTAGTCATAGGGAGTACAATAGTACACGATGCATACAACGGTAGTGCTATGGTCCATAAACACTTTTCCCAACTCATTGGCTAGATGAGAGGTACTTCCCATGTGTCCCAAACTACATGGGTAGGATGATGTTGGGGCAATAGCAGGGAAAGAATAATCACATCTTGCTCGCAACCAAACGTAAGGAAAGGATAAACCACATCCTATAGTCACATGTCACAGCCATCGTAGGGAAAGATAAACCACATCCTATGTGCATGCAAACCACCGAGAGTAGGGAAAGGATGAACCACATCCTACATGCATGTCAACCAACAATTGCAAGAAGGATCCTACACGTGGGGAAAGGAAGAATCGTGTCCCATCGAGATGTCAACCATCGATGGTAGGGAATGAGCATCCTACATGTGGGGAAAGGATGAACCACATCCCACTAACATTTCCACATATGACAACTGACAGATGCCTTTATGCATCTCTCACTAGGGTATCCACAGGAGGAGGTGAACCACTCATCCTACTCATATTCCATAGGAGAAGTTGAACCACTCATCTTATGCATATATCATCTTCTATAGGGGAAGGTGAACCACTCACCCTATGCTCTCATATATCATCATGGAGTATCACAGGGAAAGATGAACCACTCACATTGTATACAACGCACCTATAAGTGAAGGTGAACCACTTACCGTATGGTCTTACATAACTCCAAGAAGTACCCCAAGCCCCCAAGAGCTCCCAGAGCTCAATGTTAAACTGAGACGCTCCTAGTAGGGTCTATCCATGACTCCCAACCTCTCTCTCAAGAAAGATAATCTTGACCTTACCAAGAAGCTATGTAAGGATGACAATAATATGCTCATCCAACCAACAATGATGGAGCTTGGCAGCTCTCCAATGTACCATATCAAGATAGAGTGGTACCTAATACTTGGAGTTGTAATGGAACATGGATTCTCTGAAAAATGAATCCCACTCAAGAATATCGCAATATACAATGATGGATACCAGCACGTGCTCAAATGGCTAACTAGAGAGCTTCCTCAACCAATTGGCTTCATAATAAGCCATACTTCCTGCTATGTACATTCAACCTCATTAGTGCTTCCATAGTAACCAAATCAAGAGATATAGCACTAGATGTGCGCTTTCCATCCATCACACTTCTAACCGAGCCAACTGTTGGGTGTGACTTTTGTACTTGTTTTCTACACTTTCTTTCCCCAATTTTGATCCTCTTTCCCTCTAGGCCCATGACAATTCACATGTTAATCAACCTTTTCTCATTTATATAGCCTATTCTACTGTCATGTTATTTTTCCATGTTTTGTTGAATATTACGATACAATATTCCTTTTTGTGGCTAACTAGGGTAAGCATTGGAGAAGTATTTTGGAACCTCTTTGCTTTTTCAAGTGTTGCTTGTGGGAATGAGATTATGGAGTGAATAGACCGCGATAATCAGTTTCAAAGAAAGGTAGAGCATACTGTTGTTACACCCTATATGCTGTTATAGGTTGTTGTTACACACTGTACGCTGTTACAAGCTACTGTTACACCACGTGCTGATACAGATGACCGTTGTTTCACCAAGGATGTTGTTACCCAGTGATTGTTGTTACATCCCGAACTGTCATTTGACCGCAGGATGTTGTTGCACTGTAGCTGGCAAAGTCTTGGGTACTATTCCACACAACAATTGTCGGGATTTATGAATTGTTTATTTAGAAGCAACAGATCCAAGCGGTTGCGATTTTAACCAATGTATCTGAGAGGCACTTTTATTTAGAAATAGGTTATAACTACTTCTATTTTATGATCAACATGAGAATTATGAGATTTTCATGACTGATCTATTCTTGATTTCGGGTATGTAATAATTATAAAAGGAACTCGGTTTCTCATGTATAGGGACGACATATAAAAAAGAATTGTTACTCTGATCTTATAACTTTTATTTTTAATATTGAAGTCACTATGGTGATGTTGTTACTACTCCTCATCTGATTCTTTAACTAATCTTGTGTTTATTCCTGTGCCCCTGCTATGGAGGAAGGGCCCTCCTCTTTAGCAGGGATTGCAGTGGTAGAAATAGTTGTATATTATTGTTTTCTTTTATTGTCATATGGTTTTCTTGTTGTTGTTGTATAAATTGTAAAATACATCCACTTCAGTTCCAGATTTTATTATGTTGTTACACTGGTTTGATCAAACATAATGATAATGACCAACTGGTGTAGTCATTAGTTCATTGTATGGCGCGCCCTTGTTTTCGTAATTGTGAAGTGTGATTTCATTTATGTGGAGTGTTTTAATTTCTCCATGAATGATTTAATTTCTGCAATTGATTCAACAACATCATTTACTGTTTCTTTCTATTTTTCAGTATTGGTTGTAGTGTATTGGCACAGAGAGTGCAAACTCCATTGAAACAACAAGACCTACCCTGCGTTGACAATTAAATGTTGCAGTCTTGGTCAATTAGGATTGATTAAAACAACACTAAATTTTGGTGTCGTTGTCAAGGATGGCAGTTGACAATACAGTCAGCCAAGTTGTTTGTTTGATGATAGAGTGTTCCTAGTCCATAATTGTTGGGCGCTAAGACGAGAGGTAAGAACCCGATCATCGATCTAACACACCTAGGCGAGCTCACCGTTGTGATCACTGGGGCACTTAGGGTGTGGCATTTTGGTGTTTTTTTTAGCGTGTCTTTAGCTCTTCAATGGTTGGGCGGTAAGACAATGGGTAAGAACCTGCGCATCACTCTAACATACATGAGCCAGCTCACCACTATCGAAGACTGAGACACTTAGGGTGCGAATCAATACACATAGGGTCCATGTGTGCAACTGAAGGAATTATAGAAATACCAAAATTACCCCCACTCTAATTAGTCATAGGAAAAATGGGTCGTAAAAAGGAAAGGAAGAGTGTAGATTTGGGAAGGAAAACATTTATCCAGGAACTGATTGTTGAAAATGGCAACAAGAAATGCTAAAAATGGCACTGTTATAAATAGCAGTTCAGGTACCAGTGTTGGACATAGCAGCAAGGAATGAAAAATGGAAGTGCTATAAATAGCATTGCTAAAAATAGTAGTTCGGGATGGATTCCAATTTTAGTTAGTCCCTCAACTAAAATTGAGAAATAAAAATTGAATTTGATCTTAGCAGTTGTTTGTAAAATAATTAATTAATTCATCTTGAGTTAATTAGTTGTAGGAAATCAAACATGAAGTCTATGTGAAGACATGCAATAGTTTCTCCATTGATTGAGGAATTTATCCATCAGTTAAAGAGATAAGGATGAGTTGTAATATTGAGTTGTAATTAGTTGGCTTAGTTAGCTGAGTCAAGTCCAATTAGATTAGTTCAAATAGTTTGTTGAACTAATTGTGAGTTCAGTTAGTTAATGCATGCATGCATGTAACTGCTGCATTTCAGATCACTGAATATTCTCTCATAAATAACTCATGCATGTCAGTTCAGTCAGAGACCCAATTGAGATCAAAGGAAGGGACAGTGTACTATCAGTTGAAAGATTTTTCCTATATAGGAAACTCATCCATGCATAAGGAATTATCTCCTTCAGGATTGCACAGTTACTACTGGGCCAAGTGAGCAGTGTGAGGTGGGAATTCACATGTGTGGAAGCACTAGACCCTAAGAAAAATTGCGCAAGGAAATATAAGTCTTGGAGGGAAGAGGAGAAGGTTTGTGAGAGGCCTTTGACTATCTATGAGTAGCAGAGGGATTATACTGAGAGCTGGTTGGCTTCTAAGATAAGGTTTTATGTAATTCTATGACTATTTTCCACTTGTATGATAATACAGAGATTGGGGTCTTAGGCTGAGGCTTTCCCCGGGTTATTTCTTCTGTGTTATGTGTGATTGATTTCTCATTCTCAGTTATATGTGTTCTTTTGATCTTTCTCAATTCGATTAAGCTTCCGCAAAGTGTTGTAGAAGTAGATCTTGTATTGTGTTTTAGTATATTGCATAATCTGTTGATCTACAATGGAAATTTCTACATGGTATCAGAGCAAAGGTGATCAAGGCGAAGAACAGTATACAAGAAGAAGGAGTTCGAAGGTTGTGGTTCCTGAATATAGAAATCGAGTTCTTATCACATCTCGATTTCACCAATGGCATTCAACGGTTTAAGACTCGAGTATGCCCTTGATGGGAGCTCAAATTATATAGCCTGGAAGGATCACATGGAGGTAGTATTAGAGGATAACGGTCTAAAGGACTTCATTGATCAAGAAGTCCCCAAGCCGACTGATGCTACTCAATTGGTGGAATGGAAGAAATGTGTGGCTAGAGCAAGGAGAATCCTTCTAGAGGGAGTTCAAGACCACACAGTGTCGAGTCTCCATGGAAAGGAGACACCGTTTTCGATGTGGAAAACATTGAAAGATCTATATCAGAATAGCAGTGATCAGAGGAAGTTGGCATTGAAAGACAAGCTTCAGAAAATCAAGTGTGAAAAGGGCGACACGATCTCTACATATCTGAACAAGCTCACCACCTGCAAGGATGAGCTTGGAAATGTAGGGATCATGACAACCGATGATGACATGGTGAGTCTTGCACTCCTCGGTCTTCCTAAGAGCTGGCATAGCTACCAAGACTTGGTAAACGAAAGAGAGAAATTGCCAGATTGGGAACAACTTTGGTCGGATTTGATGCAGGTGGAGATAAGGAGAAGCACCAGGGATGGATCTGTTTCATCCAAGGAGGATGAAGAAAATTGCGCCTTAGCGAGTAAGGGGAAGAAAGGGAAGGAGAAGGATACTCATCCCAAATCGAGTTCTTCCCATGGTGGGAATAAGTTTGACAAATCAAAAGTGCGATGCTTTCATTGTCATGTGGTGGGCCATTTTGCTACAAATTGTCCACTGAAGAAATCCAAGATGGGATCCAAGGAAGGATCTGAAGGTGAGGCACTAGCCTCATAGTTCGAGTTGGATTTCACACTTTTCATGTGCATGGTTTCATCCATGGTGGGAAGTGGTTGGTTTCTTGACAGTGGAGCTTCTTTCCACATGACCGGTGACAAAATTTTGTTCGGTACCTTGGAGGAGAAGGATCTCCATATGCGGATCGCGATGGGTAATGATGAAAAGTATAGTGTCTCAGGTGTAGGCACAATTGTTTTTTAGAGGGAGCATGGAGCTCTCATTACCTTGACCGATATCAAGTATGTACCAGGACTGAGGAAAAATTTGGTGTCAATCACAATGCTGGAAGACAAAGGGTATGATGTAGTCTTCATTAAGGGAAAGGTTTTCCTTAGACACATCACCACGAGACAGGTGAGGCAGATCGGTTCATGAGTCAAGAACCTGTATGCTCTTGAGGTTCAAGATGCATGTAAAGCCTTGAGGAGAAAGGCAACTGATGGAGACTTGGTGGTTGAGAGGGAGAGTACATTACCTCTCAACATGCAGCACCAGAAGAAGTCTCAGACAATTATGGAGGAACCACAATTGGTGAAGCAACTTTAGGTGGTTGTGGAGCAGCCACAACTAGAGAAGTCGAGAGGAGATTAAGTAGAGACATATACTCATGCAGAGACCTATAGTAGGGGGAAATTTCAAGCCAAGTGGGAAGAGGGATCACATGCATTCATACCTCCAGGTCGGAGGTGGGGAGATGTGGAGTGACAGTCCCAAGAAGGCTGAAATAGGGGCAGGATCATTGAGGTACCAAACCTCTTTGATTAGACCTTGTTACGGGAGCCCTAACGAGGAGTAGCAGGACTGGCTGAGTGGGTAGAGGCAGATGCGGATGGAGCGGCAGAGAAAGCTACAATGAAGGAATCCCAAGACAGTGCAGATCTAGTAGGCTGTAACAATCTGAGAGGCACAGGATTGTTGCACTAGTACAGGATGGCACAGAGAGGTGTGCAACGGTACGACATGCATGGAGTGTTGTAGTAGCTCAGAGGTAAGAGAGGGAGCACTTGTCAACGGCAGAGGGAGCTTTAGCATCAGAGGATGTTTCTAGCCCAATAGAGAGGTCAGTTGGGATTTTTTTTTGTTTCTAGAGTTGCTGGAGCAACCACACTTGGGAGAAGTGTTGCATGCAGAACATTCCAAAGGTTCAGGATCAGGTTCGAGATGAATGTTTTTCTTGTTGAGAGGGAGTGTTGAAAATGGCAACAAGAAATGCTAAAAATAGAAGTGCTAAAAATAGCACTACTATAAATAGCAATTTGGGTACCAGTGTTGGACCTAGCATCAAGGAATGAAAAATGGAAGTGCTATAAATAGCATTGCTAAAAATCGTTGTTCGAGATGGATTCCAATTTTAGTTAGTCGCTGAACTAAAATTGAGAAGTAAAATTTGAATTTGATCTTAGCAGTTGTTTGTAAAATAATTAATTAATTCATCTTGAGTAAATTAGTTGTAGGAAATCAAACATGAAGTCTATGTGAAGACATGCAACAGTGTCTCCATTGATTGAAAATTTTATCCATCAGTTAAAGAGATAAGGATGAGTTGTAATTAGTTGGCTCAGTTAACTGAGTCAAGTCTAGTTAGATTAGTTCAAATAGTTTGTTGAACTAATTGTGAGTTCAGTTAGTTAATGCATGCATGCATGTAACTACTACACTTCAGATAACTGAATATTCTCTCATAAATAACTCATGCATGTTAGTTCAGTCAGAGACCCAGTTGAGATCAGAGGAAGGGACAGTGTACTATTAGTTGGAGGATTTTTCCTATATAGGAAACTCATCCATGCAGAAGGAATTATCTCCTTCAGGATTGCGCAGTTACTACTGGGTCTACTGAGCAGTGTGAGGTGGGAATTCACATTTATGGAAGCACTGGACCCCAAGAAAAACTGCGCAAGGAAATAGGAGGCTTGGAGGGCAGAGGAGAAGATTTGTGAGAGGCCTTTGACTGTCTATGAGTAGCAGAGGATTATTCTAGGAGCTGGTTGGCTTCCAAGCTAACGCTTTGTGTAATCCTGTGACTATTTTCAACTTGTATGATAATACAGAGATTGGGGTTTTAGGCTGAGGCTTTCCCCGGGTTATTTCTTCTGTATTATGTGTGATTGATTTCTCATTCTCAGTTATATGTGTTCTCTTGATATTGCTCAATTCAATTAAGCTTCCACAAAGTGTTGTAGAAGTAGATATTATATTGTGTTTTAGTATATTGCATAATCTGTTGATCTATAGTGGGAATTTCTACACTGATCTCCAAGGCAGAAAAAGAACAATCAAGTTCTCTAATTAGTCAGAGGAAAACAGGGCCACAAAAATATGTTACTCCCATAACAAGGATCGAAACCTCTGATTCCTCTATCTCGGGGCCATACCATTCTAAAGCTAGCAAACATACTCCCAAGATTAAGCATCCAATTCAGGAACAACGGGAGGAAGCTAGTAGCTAGAACTTTAGGACCAAGGGACAAGGGGAAACTGAAGGGGGATATCAAAAACCTGAGATAGGAGAGCACCTATTGGTATATCAATATTTGAATTCAGGTAGTGTAGTGAAACAACCATCCCTGAAGTCGCCTGAGCCATCAAATCCACCTGCAAGACAATCACAAGAACAATTTGAAGAATGTTTGTTACAACAAGGATTAGAAGGGTTAGAAATGGGGGACAACAATGAAAAAAACACAAAAACAGATGCTATTGTCACCACCTTTGAGTTCCCAATTGGGGATATCAGATGCGAGGCTCCCATGAAAAATATTCCCTTATCATTCTTACCATCCTTTCAAGGAATGACTGTGGAAGACCCGGACACCTTCTTATTCGAATTTGATGTATTATGCAGGAGTTATGACTGTTGGACACCTAATCCTCTAAGGGTTAGTGTGAAAGTTGAATAGACTAAGGAAGTCCAAGGGACCTTAGGATGTGGAACTCAATGGTTACACAATGTACTATAAACGTATATCATTTGTTAATAATAAATGTACTATCATGTTTTATCTTTCATACTCTTTCTACCATGTGTGTGTTTAACATGGTATCAGAGCAGGCGTATTCCTGCTTTGCATAATTATTTTTAGCCATTTGTTTTATGGCCTTTCTATGTAGGTCATTTCTGCCATCAATTCTGCCTTTCTGCGTGTCAGAACTGCCATTACTATTCTTGTTGCATCTTTGTCATCACTGCCCCTTGAAGGAACCATTATAACCTTTTTGCGTACTGGTGTCACTGTTATATTCCTGGCTATAACATTTAGTTTTGTCAGCCACGCCAGGCTAGTGTTGTGGTGTAAGGCACAAGCAACTCATATGATTAAGGGTTGCGCAATACTGAACGTTACCTATTTTGTTGTGATTGAACTGCTATGGCATGTTCAGTTGCTCATTCTACAATACAATTTATAAACCGCCTTTATCAGACTGATATGTGGTGCGTCCAACCATCATTCGCATGATGCGTTGTGCGTTGAAATATCATGGTGTGTCGTGCATTGTTTGAGGTGGATTTGATCTGCATCTTGTTATTCGTTGTTTGAGACCCTGATGTGCGTTGCGCGTGGTGGAGCACTATGTCATATTATAAGGTGGAATCGATGTATTGAAATCCATATGCGTCGAACTCCATTTTCAATAGTATCTCCCTCTTGAAGACTGAAATGATGAATGGTGGAAGAGAGGCAAAATACTTTCATGTCTCTCTAGACCTGAAGATAGTATATTCAAAATGGCCTGATATATGCCTAGAGTTTATATAATAGAATGATGGCTTCGATTGAGTAGCAAATTCATATTCAACGGCAAAGATTATAGAGCCTTTCTCTTGCACGGGCAGCAGAAACAGACCGGACACATCAGAAGCACCTGAGTGACGGGGAATTGTAGCGGAACCATTTGGAACGAGGAAGCTTCTCATAGGTCCCTCTTTTGCATCACGTATTAGCCTTCTTCATCTGTAGATTTCAAGGAAGCCCGATAATCCAGAACTACCGTTAACTTAAAGCCCTCTCCATTCCATTGGAAATCGAGCGAAGACGACCAAATCGCCTCCGTTGAAGACCATGAATACTGCGAAGGGAAAACAATGACAATCACTTTGTGTGTTGCTGTGTAAGGAAAGCATTCCACCAGCTTGTGAGACTAGACTATAGTGCGGCTATAGTATTTTCCAGGATTCTGGAAACTACACTTGCATTCCCAAAGCCATTATAAGAAGAAGAACTGTTATTGAACGTTTTTGTTAAGGCCAACATTTCAAGTCCCAGGAAAACGTTTGTTGAAATACCAAAGAATGCAACATAGCACAGATTTTAATACAGAACAAACGACTTTCTCGATTTGGTGCTACGTTCTGCCGAGAAATGCATGGATTCTACCCACGAATTTAAGCTCAGTGAACCATTTGAAGAGGTCAGCTTTTTAATCAAGCCTATCAGCTCTTCTCATTCTTTAACAGCTTCCTTGAGGGCCTCAGTGATGCTTCCAAGGTTAGACATGGCATTATGAAGATCCATTTTCCTCTAGCTCGATATTGACGTCTTTATATATTTCCTCTCTTTTATTATCAGGCATAGAAAGTTCTAATTTCGTATCATTCTCTGAGGCCGATTCATCTTTCTTAGGCAACTCACTTTCAGCATCTGTTGTATTGCTTGTTTCAATTTTTGCTACATCTAAAACTGTTGCAGCATCAGTAATTGGAATAGATTGAATGGTTAAGTCTTTAGCGGGATGGCTTTTGGTTTCTACACTGAGGGCAGTAGATAATGTTGAACCAACAAATGATCTCGGAGAGAACAAATTCAAAGTAGGTTTGGATGACACTTTCATATCTTTACTTGAACCTTTTTCTCTGTTATTTGATGTAAAAGTAGAAGTCAAGGCAGCCATTGCAGAATATTTTTGGGTTAAGCCACCTTTTCGAAGACCATTCAAAATCTCAGGTGTTTGTTTTGTATTTTCACTAGATGCAGCATTAATGTTGTGTACTTGGCTTTTAATTTCTCAACAGCTAGAATAGGCTTTCCTTGGAGAATCACAAGTTTCTTTTCAAATAAATTCCTCTGGGCCACAGCCTTGAAAGAATCCCATGCAAAATATCTTGTGAATAAAGATGGTTCATTTCCCTCAGTAACTATGTAAAGCGGAGTATCTAGAGACAACCCTTCAAACACCGCTACATGCTCTCTGTATTTCTATCCAATATCAAAAAAAAAAATTGTTGCTTCAGTTTAGAATTTGCATGTTGACCAATCCAAATGAAAACCACGTTGTGAGTATCCAGTACCATGATATCCTCTGTCAACAGGTCATCTTGAGTAAAGTTGAAGACTTCTGTTGGCTTCAATATTCCTTTTTCAAATGCACAAGCATACAAAATTACCATGCAGAATGAGAAGTGATGTCCCAGTTTGCAACAAGAAGCAACAGGTAGAATTCAAAGATGCTGCAACCGGATCAACTTGAATTGCTTTACAATAATTGGTGCTTGCTTGTTGCATACTGGTCAATTGGTATACATTTATAGAGGATATTGCTATGTCTTTGTACTGTGAGTGGGTGTTACTTTTCCACATTGGGTCATAGTTGTGATCAGTTTTTAAAAGGTGTAATTTTGACAATGGAGAATATGAATCAAATTATTGAAGTATTAGAATTCTTGAAAACTTGATGCATTCTATTGATCATGATAGAGTGAAAATCAGCGAGAACACTCTCTGTGATATTAAAACCTATCTGCAGTATACAAAAGAAAAGGTAGAATTTTTGGAGCTTGAAACTCAGCTTCAGCAAGAAGAATTAAAACAGAGGAGTCATCATTCTAAACATGTTCAGAACATTGAAACAACCACCCATTAGCAGCAAGTCAATATTGTTGAAGTTGATTCAGATCTAGTGCCTAATGAAGTAGCAGAATTGCATACAGATGCAAAAATTCAGCCAACACTTCCCAAGCTAATCATCAGACCTTGGGAAGAGCTTTTCCACAACAAGCACAAAACTGGTCTTGGATATGACAAGGACGTGTCCTTTCATATTCCAGACTACTCCAAACTAGTCCAATTCAAAGTGTTGGATTCATTCATGAAAGTTCGCCTTCTCCTCATGACAGTTCACCTTCAGCGGTTCCAGATTCTCCTCCTCTTCCACAGCAACAGATTGTGAAATGCCAACACTGTGACTTAGTTGGCCATCATCACTGTTTTGATCTTCATCCATGTAAGCACTGTCATAAAACCAGTCATTCTTCAAACAGATGCTTCAAAAAAAAACCTCTTGCAAGAACAAAGATTCATCTTGGATGGATTGCTTCTTGGCAATGGGCATCAACAGCCAAGAAGATATTCCAGTCACATGTCAGAACTTGTTCTAGAATACTGAACAGTCTTGCAGTTGATTTTTCTCCATCATCTCACC
>APFE031686808.1:31962-43545 GCA_000404065.3 Pinus taeda
GCAGAAGACTTCAACTTCTTGCCAATTTTGGAAGAGTTCCAAGAATAGAATTGGGGACACTTCCTCTTGCAAAAGACTTCATTTTCTTTCCAATTTTGGAAGAGTTCCAAGAATTGCATTAAGCATTCTGGAGTTGGTGGTAATCCTTAAACCATCACAGGTTGAGACCTCCCTTTTCAGGTTGAGATTCTCCCTTTTATGCGGGGTGAGACCTCCCTTTCATGGTTGAAGGTTTCCCTCTTCAAAACATTAGGAGCACTTCCTCTAGCAAAAGACTTGAGCTTCATGCCAGACTTGGAAGAGTTCCAGGAACTACACTAAGTGTTCCAGAGTTGGTGGTCATCCTTAAACCATCGCCCTTATACCAACATTTCAGAAAGCACATTCAGTCTAGTGCTGCCATGCATTATTTTCATGTTTTGTATTACAGCTCTCTTCTTGGAATCATATATAACCCTTCGGATTAAGGGGGGAATGTTGGATACCTAATCCTCTAAGGGTTAGTGTGAAATCCAAATAGACTAAGGAAGTCCAAGAGACCTTGGGATGTGGAACCCAACGGTCACACAATGTACTATAAATGTATATCATTTGTTAATAATAAATGTACCCTCATGTTTTATCTTTCATACTCTTTCTGCCATGTGTGTGTTTAACAATGACTATGTTTCAGATGCTCAAAAATTGAAATTATTTCCTGCTACTCTAAAAGGAGCAGCCTTGAGATGGTTCATGGGGTTAGGCTTTGCTTCTACTAAAACGTGGAGCGATATGAATGAGACATTCTTATCAAAGTATCAAGACTATTGTAGAACTAGGGACATAAGGGAGGAAGTATTCAGAATGACACAAAAGGAGGATGAGAGCCTGGAGGACTATGTAGAGCGGTTCCACTGTAATTTGCAGAGGTCTAAACATAGTGATTTAGACCATGAGATATTGAAGACCATATTTATAAGAGGAATGAGGGACGACTGCCTTGATACCTTGAACCTACTAGGAAAAGGGGACATATCTCATGAACCATTCGCTGAAATTGTAAAGATTTATTTAAGATGTTCTAGAGGATCATCTAAGGAAAGAAGCTCAATATGAGATGCCTCTGCCCGAATACAAAAATCTACAGGTGGAGAAGTAACCAGAGCAAATATCGGGAATTTATTTGAAATTTCAAGACTGATATCCTCAGTACTCTATCTGCCTAGATAATGACAACATGGATCAAGAAAACACAAGCAGAAGCTGATACACCTCTGGTTGTGTTTTGCCCAAATTGTCAGAAGAAACATCCCTTTAGGGAGTGTGAAATGAACAACATCATCTTGTGCAATATTTGTGAGTTGGAACATTCGACGGGTCAATGTACGGAGCTTCCTAGGTTGAAAGCAGTACTTAGAGAATCAATTGAAGACATGCAGTCCTCTTATTTCATCACACCTAGGAGACCATGGTAGCCACGACCTCCAGGTATGTCCCAAGATTTTTCTTCTTTCAATTCGTGGAATAATGCATATAATACTCAGCAATATCCATGGAATATTCTGCTCCTTCTTTAGCGCAGTTTCCTTCACCCTGGAACCAGTGGTCCCCCTCTCTCTCTATCTAGTATCCTCCATCTCAACCATACCCTTGGAACCAGAACTAGAGGGGGAATGCCCAGAATACAACTCTACCTGGATTACCAATGCAACAACATCTACAATTGCCTCCTTTCCAAACTCCTACTCCTACACTACCTGTGCGACCCCAACTACCTGTGCAACCTAACCCTAACCCGAACAATAAAGTAGCCAAGGGCATAGAGGCTCCGAATACCTTCCAGACTTACCTGATTACCCCCGTGGGACTTAATGCAATTTAATTCCGATTGGGTAAGGTAAACCAAATCACTCCCCTATCATTACCGAGGAGGAATGTGAACCTTCTAGAGGAGATATCGTAGATCCTGAGGCGTCTATTACACCTATAACAGCTGATACAAAGCAAGTTGTTACGTCTGTAATAGCCAACCCGTGAAGGACTATTACTCTTGTAACATCCAACTCAGGTAAGGTTGATACACCAGTAATAGCCGACTCGACTGTTATAACTCTGAATCCTCCGTATCCTCATAGATTAACTGAGCATGGAATGGCCTCATAGCCTGAATCTGATTTTCTTTGGGTGTTGCAAAATTTGCATGTATGAATTCCTCTGTTGCATGCTATTAAAGAAGTACCTATTTATGCTAAAACAATACGATATTTGTGCATTAAGAAACCTAGGAGGAAGCCTAAAGACCCTGCTACTATACACGTGATGGGGAAATTATTTGAATTAATGTTTGCTCAACCTCTTCTAACCAAGTATAATGATCCAGGAAACCTTATGGTTACTGTTTACATTAATGACCAGCCCATAACTAACACATTGATCGATCTTGGGGATGTCATTATGTGATAACAAAGGATCTATTTACCACCCTGGGGCTACATGGGCTTAGACATACTCCTATTATACTTGAATTAGCAGACAAGTCTCGTGTCAAACCCGAGGGGGTGTTAGAGGACATAGTAATCACAATAGGCTCCTGGAGGTATCCAGCTGACTTTCTTATGTTACAGTGCAAATCCAACTTGGGGGGACATCCTTTGATATTAGGGAGACCTTGGATGTCCACTACAGATGCATTTATAGGATGTAGATATGGATCTATGGTGATCTCAGATGGCTAGGCTACAAAGAATCTTAATCTCTACCCCCCAAAACCAAATGTGGATTTATGTAACCCCTGGTGGGATGAGTTTAAGCCCAAATCAGATCTTTCCCTACCGCTCCTCATTCTGGGGAAAGCCCAATATTTCAAGGATGAGACAAAATATGATATCATTAATGGTTTTGTTAGTAACTCGCTTTCTGTCGCTTCCATTGAAAATTCAAAGGAGGAAGAGGAGGTAGAAGATATAGATTTTGAACAAATGGGAACCACTCTGAATACTAAGAGCAGTCCAATTGAAATAGAACCAGGAAATTTTCTGAACATTAACCCCAACTTGACTGTTGAGCAAAACCAATTGTTGTTACAGCTGTTACAAAAATACAAAAAGGCATTTGCATGGGACTATGCGGATATGAAAGGGATTCATCCCAACTTGTGCACTCACCACATTTATTTGAAATATGGCTGAAAACTAGTTAGACAACCACAGCGTTGCATGAGCCCTAGGAGTTAGTGAAGGAAGAATTACAAAAACTCCTTAGTGCTAACTTTATTTATCCGATATTTGACAGTTAGTGGGTGTCTCAGTTTGTCACCGTTCCTAAGAAGAATGGCAAGTGGAGAGTTTGTGTGGATTACAGAGAACTCAATAAGGCCACTCAAAAGAACCATTTTCCTTTACCTTTTATAGATCAGGTCCTTGACACCCTTTCTGGAAAAAGTTTTTTTAATTTCTAGATGGGTTTAGTGGCTACAACTAGATACAGATTGCCCTATAAGATCAAGATAAAACGAACTTTACTTTCCCTTAGGGAACTTTTGCATACAGAGTACTCCCTTTTGGACTCTACAATGCGCCAGCAACCTTTCAGAGGGCAACACTAGGAGTTTGTTGAATGACTGCCTTGAAATCTCCATGGATTATTTTACACCTTATGGTGATGCTTTTGAAACAACATTAGCTAATTTAGAAAAAGTTTTGGAATGTTGTGTACAGACTAATGTTGCTTTGAGCACTGAAAAATGTCACATGATGATCACTGAAGGAATCGTGCTTTGACACTACATTTCTGTTGAACGGATCAAGGTAGACCCTGCTAAAATAGAGGTAATTCTAAAAATTCCAACCCCCAAGGCACAAAAAGAGGTACGTAGTTTCTTGGGACATGCAGGGTATTACATAAGATTTATAGAAAACAAATTCAAAAATTGCATTGCCAGTATTTTCTTTGCTCATGAAAGATGTCGACCTTTTGTGGACAAGAAAGTGTGAGCAAGCCTTTTTGAAGCTAAAATGTTGTGTATCAACAGCTCCAATTTTGTGCGGACCTAATTGGGAACTGTCGTTTCACATAGCTACAAATGCATCTAATATTGATGTAGGTGTTGTTTTGGGTCAACTGGAGGACATGAAACCTTATGATATTCACTACATAAGCAAACATTTGACTCTAATTGAGCTCAATTACACAGTGATCGAGAATGAATTCTTAGCAGTAGTGCACACCATCAATAAATTTCGACATTATATCACCAGGTATCAAGGATTTGTATACACTGACCACTCTGTCATTCATTTTTTAATGAATAAGTCAATTACCAATGGTAGAATTACACGTTGGTTATTGTTGTTACTAAAATTTGATATCACAATTGTCAATAAACTTGGAAAAGATAATGTAGTAGATGATTTCCTTTATATGTTAGCTATTGATGAAAATTGCATTCCCACTGAGGATTATTTCCCTGATTAATATCTCTTTGCTATTTCAACTTACTCACCTTGGTATGTAGATATAGCCAATTAACTTGTTGCAGGGAAGTTTCCACAATACTTGTCCTCCAAGGAGAAGAGAAAGATCATACAATAGAGTGCTACCTATACTTGGATAGATGGGAATCTCTATCACACTGGACCAGATTTCCAGACCAGACGTTGTGTTAGGGAAGATGAGATCTTTGATATCATTAAGGCTTTTCATGAGGAACCTTGTAGAGGGAACTTCGCAGATAAGCAGATAGGATACAAAGTCCTTTCGATAGGGTATTATTGGCCAACAATATTTCAGGATGCCAAGAAGTTCGTGAAAGGATGTGGTAGTTTCCAAAGAATGGGATAACCACTGTAATCAGCTGAGATGTCATTACAACCTCAAATCGTCTTAAAACCTTTTGAGAAATGGGCCTTGGATTTTGTGGGACCAATTAATCCTTCATCCAAATAGAAATCTTACATCTTGGTCTACACTAACTATGTGACAAAATGGGTTAAGGCAAAAGCACTAACTAGAGCCACGAAGTAGGTTGTTTATGACTTCCTATTTGAAGACATCTTTGTCCGTTTTGGTGTACCTAGGGAGATAGTCACAGATGGAGGGCCCCACTTTACATCCCATATGATCAAGAAGTTGGTTGAAAAATACAAAATCCATCATAGAATCACAACACCTTATCATCCACAAGCGAATGGCCAAGTGGAAAGCACCAACAAAGTCATTGAGGGGATTCTTACCAAGACCGTGGTCAATCACCGAAGGAATTGGGCCGATAAACTTCCAGAAGTGTTGTGGGCATACAGGACTACATGGAGGAAAACCACGGGATTTTCACCATATGAACTTGTGTAGGGTAAAAATCCCTTATTCCCTATTGAGTTTGAAATCAAGACATTGAGAACAACATTGCAGGTAAATTTGGATCTGGCTACAACACAAAGCAGAGGTTGAACCAGCTCAATGAATTGGAGGAGAAATGGCTAGATTCTATCCAGCAAACAAAGATTATCCAACAGCAGAGAACTAAGTGGCATGATAGGTTCATCAAGAAGAAGAAGTTCCAGAAAGGATATTGGGCTCTCTTATATGACTCAAGATTCAAGGACTTCAAGGGTAAGCTCTGCACCAGATGGCTAGGTCCCTATGAGGTAGATGCAGTATTTGACAATGGGACTGTAAATTTGATTACCATTGACAGTGTGATGACATCATTGCTTGCAAATGGGAACCGTCTTCGGTTATATCATAAACCTGCTTCGAGGGATTCATTTGTCAACATTGTCATAAATTCAGATCTTCAGATTACAGGAACATGGGAAAACCCCCCTGTGCTACCAAAATTCTAGTTTTTCAATAAGTGTAACAGTTGAAAACCAACTGTTGTTGGTGGCTGTTACACCATCCTCAATAAAAAAAGAAAAAAGAAATCACATAATAAAAAAAATTGGCTATGAAAACCTTTTCCGGGCACAGACTGACAAATTTTGTAGCATTTGAAAACCACTCCGTGGCGGTTGTTACACACTCTGTAACAACAATTGTTATTTCAAAGCATACTCTATAATAATGTTGTTACACGACCTTTCTTTTTCTTTGTTTTTATCTTTTGTAAAAATTAATATTATATAACAGTCGTTTTGGTTGTTACATTTGTAACAATCGATGAATTCTAGAAATAATCTGAGTAAATTATTTATTGTAACATACATCATGCATCATCGTGGTTCAGAAAGCAGTTTCCTTGACGGCCAGAATTAAGTTCGCGCGCGTCGCCACCAACGTCTTCTCCCCACATCAAACCAGGTATATTATACAAAGGTAATATCGTTATCTGCGTTTATTCAGTAATTATGGAAATCTAACGCGATATCCCTTTTGACGGTCGAGGTTGGCTGTCACATTTATGTCGAGGCGGGTGAAATATATGGTGACATGACCTTTGCATGACCTATGAGTATTTAAAAGCTGCAACCAAAGCAGGATGATCTAGTAATCATTGTCACTTAATGATCGATCATGCCAAAAAAAGGAAATTGTACCTTCGACTAGACCTCCCATAACCTAGCATTAATAAGGAAACATTACTATGCAGTACGAATCACGATCGCAAATCTTAATTTGAAATTCTCCCCTGCGTCACCTTACCATTTACCCCCTACTAGAGCATTGCATCCCCATTTAGAGTGCACAGAGAAGTGGAGAAGAAAAGTTGCAAGTCTGAAATAGCTGAGTAGTGTGTCGACTTCTCTAGAACTTCTAAAAGGAGGGAAAAAGAAAGGAGAAAAACATTGAATGTGTGTAGCGATGCGTGGAGAAGAAATTCGACATGAACTAGGGTCAACAAAGGCTTTGGAGAAATGCCCCGAAGCATGTCAAATTTTTAAAGATGCAGGTTGGTTTGAGTTTTTCCAGAGGCTGGGATCATACAGGGGAATTGCCATGGAGTTTGCAAATAATTTAGAGAGGAACCAGATGGAGGTCATGGGATTAATGTTGGAGGTTATAGAAAGGGTAATTTCCCAAGTGACGACATTACCAATAGAAGGAAAAAGGTGGTTTAACAGGAAAGTGAATGACCCCTCCTTGAAGGAGGATTTTCTCTAAGGGGAGGAAAAACTGGTGAAGAAGGGAAGGGGGATTGACAGGTTGTCACTTCCCCAACCATGGGAAAATGTCACCCTTTACCTCATCAAGTATATCACCAGTGAGGGAAGGGCAACAATCATATTCAATTACTACTTTCCATTGCTAAACCACCTTCGGCATCAACGATTGATAAATCTTCCCTACTTTTTGCTGGAAAACATCAAGCATATGGCCACGGCCATAAAAATAGTTGTGCATCCAGAGACATGCGTCACAAACCATGGCCTCATTGAGCTTATTGTGTTGGATGCCCTAAGTTGTCAGGGCAGGAGTTAAGAGGAATTCATGAGAAAGAAGGCCAGGACTACCCACAAGAAACAAACTGGGACATTTGAGGAAGCTCCGGCGGCAACGAAGGAGCAGCCCCATACCTTGAAAGTAAGGGTTGGAAAGAGGCTAGTTGACAAGCCAATTGGCGATAGGCAGCCAAAATAGAGAATAAGGGTTAGTGGGCACCCAGAGTCCCCATCCATGTCTAAGAATAACAAGGAGGAAACATAACACAAGGATGAAGAGTAGGCTCAGCTGGAGGAACCTTCCTCACCTGGTAAGAACGAAACTCAATCCTTGCTGTTAAAAATTGAAAATTTAGAAAAAGAGAATGAAAAAATAAGGGAGCAGCTAACAGAGGAGAGGGTAGAGGCAAGGGCCCCAGGGTTAGACACTCTAGCTGAGGTTGTAGATAGGGTCGGGAAGGGAAATGTCCCGGGTGCTGTGTGCACGGTTTGTGCTAAGAAGCTAGTGGAAGCGGGGTATAGAGTCTGTGCAGTGGACACCATCTTGAGGGAAACACAAATCAAATCCTAGGAAGATGACACACAAAAATGCATTGAAGATGTTGTTGTTACACAAGAACTAGTAGCTGAGATGGAGTAGTCCACAAAAATTAATTTGGCAGTTGATACACAGGAACCCTTGGTTGACACTGATGTTACATAAGAACTAGTAGTGGAGACAGAAGTCAACCAAAGGGAAGAAGGAGAAGTTGATATCCATGAACCTGTGGTTGACACTACTGTTACACAAGAACTAGCAGTGGAGACAAAATATTACTAAGGGGAAAATGATACACAAAAACTCGTGGATGACATTGTTGTTACACAAGAACCAGCAGTGGAAATGGAAGCTGATCAGGGAGAGAAAGAAATTGTTAAACAAAAATCCATTGATGACGTTGCTGTTATATAAGAACCAGCAGCCGAAATGGAGTAGTTTCACCCTCAGGAGGTTGTTACACCCTTGATTGTTATTGCATGTGGGAGAATACCATGTCCTGACAAAGCATGGTGTTCTAAAAGAATGTTGTTGTTACCAGAGTTATAGAAATGGAAGAAGTAGGCACTCTCTCTACAAGATGGAATTGTCTTGCTCAAGGTACACAAAAGGATGATGGATTCACTCAGTGAGAAATGGTTAAAGGAAGAGTGGGAGAGAGAATGGGAAGCGCGGAGACATAAGGAAGCCATGAAAAAAAGGACGAACAACTGCAGTGGTTACAGCGGCAGGTTTTGGATCTAACAAATGACAAGACAAAGCTTCGTGAGCTTGCCTTGAACTTTCTAGGATGCAGACGGAGTTCTCCATCGTATCCAGTGTTCCTCTAGGAACATTATTATTTATTCCAGTTAAAAGTAGTCTTTGAGATAAGACCTTATTTGGATTCTTCTACCTGTACTTTTCTTGAAATTTTTCGTACTTGTGATTTTAATGAACAGAGCTTACTTTGTGAGCTATTTTTGCATAGTATAATGTGTGAGTATGTTAGCACAAATATGGTAGAAAGTGTCTTCTCCTATATGGGATATTTTCAGTTATGGGCTTTTCTTTCGTTTATGAGAAACCAAATCGAGTGGAATTTGGCCATGAAATCAGTCGAAACTAATGAAGAAAGGGAAATATTATGGGTTAGAGTAGAACCAAGAATGGTTTATGAACTAAGGCGTGAGTTTAAGCCATTCCTGAGCACCTCGGGGGTCAGGGAGCATTCAGACACTTATAGAAAGAAGATTGTGAGGATTTGCCTCAATTTGCATGCACAGATGAAAAGTCGAGTGCTAGCAGGGTGCCTTAAGCGCACTGAGGCCTGTAGTGCTAAATTGCAAGAAAGAGATCCTTTTGAATATAGAATTTTTGTGGCTGATGTTACACGGGTGCCCAAATATGCTCGGGTAGTGTAGACATTGGGGGCATTCTGGATTAGACTCGAATTTAAATTTTCTTTGATTTGGTTACCAGTAGAAGAATACCAGTCGGACTACCGCTTGTGCGATTATGAAGAAGAATCCTGGCCATGATAGTTGATGGTTATTCAGGGGTACAGGGCTCCGGGCGAAGACACTGCTAGTGCCTATAATTTTACATACTTGCATCAAGGGTATAACAGGAGAAGCTGAGTTTATGCATGGGGATATGAAATTTCTTCAGTTGGGGGGAGATGTTGGGTGTGAATTTTATACCCGTTTTCTATAATTTCTTTCCCTAGTTTTGATCATATTTTCCTCCAGGCCCATGAAACTTCACATGTTAATCACCCTTTTTCTCATTTATACAACCTATTCCACTGTCATGGTATTTTGCCATGTTTTGCTGAATATTATGATACAATATTCCTTTTTGTGGCTAACTGGGGTGAGCATTGGAGAAGTATTTTGGAACCTCTTCTCTTTTTCAGGTGTTTCTTGTGGGGATGAGTTTATGGAGTGAACAGGCCACGCTTATCGGTTTAAGAGCAGGGTAGAGCAGATTGTTGTTACACCCTATATGATGTTACAAGTTGTTGTTACACACTGTATGTTGTTACAGGCTGCTGTTACACCACGTGCTGATACAAATAAACATTGTTACACTGAGGATGTTGTTACCCAGTGATTTTTGTTACATCCCTAACCGTCATTTCACTGTAGGATGTTGTTGCACTATAGTTGGAAAAGTTGTGGGTACCATTCCACACAACAGTTGTCAGGGTTTATGAATTGTTTATTTAGAAGCAACAGATCCAAGCGGTTGTGACTTTAACCAATGTATCTTGTTAGCGCTCAAATATACCTTAGGCTGAAATAAGGTAAAACTCAAGGCTACATCAAACCACACTCAGCCTCATAGCTAGTGTTACACTAAAATTTGTCACCATGACTATCTGCAGTTAGTATGGCTCCATAAACAGTGATATTATCCTCCTTGGCAAGCCTTATACCTCTGCTCTCCATGTCAAACTTCAAGAAAGAGAGAAAGTCATTAAAAAACATGTTTATCTCTGGGTACGCAGGTTCTCTCTACCTTTCCTGCGTGTACGCACTCCATATACATTAGACCTGCGTAGTAATACGCTCTGTATACTAAAGCTAGGGTGCGTACCCCTGTAAAAGTCAAAAGGCGCAAGTTTCATCTTTAAAAAAGTTACTTGTGGTCACTTCTAGAGCCTTCTAGAAGAGTTCTTGACGTGTATTGAGCGCCTCCAGATGGTTCATGCACCATCCCTATGAAAGAGGAACTTATCCCATCAAGAGAGGAGCTACCCCATCCACAAGAGGGAGTATCCCATTGATGGTGAACCTGATTAACTTCCTCTAGAACACTATAAATACAGGCATTGGGCCAGAGGAGGGGAGGTTGAAAGCTGAACATTCCAAAGGGTAGATGCTGCCGGAATTAGGACTTCCTTGTAGAAGCTTGTGAGGAGAGATTACCATCCCTTCTTGTTTCATTTGGAAGTGGGTGAGCTTATCAAAGTAAAGGAAAACTCTTGCTGGACCCTCGGAGGAACTTGCACAACACCAAGGCTCAGGTTGCAATGGTTTCTTTTGTTTCCTTAATACAAATAAGTCCATTCTTCTCAACAATTTGTTATTAATGAATTGTTGCATATACTCCTTGGTCTATATGTTGAATATGCTTTATTTTATGAATATTCAGGTGTTATTTAATCGTTTGATTGTTAGTGAATGCAGGTTTCAAAGTGAAGGAGGAGCTCATCTGGATCGACGAGGCTGGACTGCTGCAACAAGTGTTGGACTTGAGGTAGGATCGAAAAACACTTGGTTTCTCATAGAATAATGCATGTTTAGAGAAGGATTGCTCTTAATTGTCTAGTTTGTCACTAGAAAGTCTTAGGCTTCTAGGGAGGTTGGTTTTGTCTGCAAGATTAACTCTTTCCGCATGACAAATTGGCGACTCCGCTAGGGACTCCATTGATGTGAATGATTGTTCCTTTGAGTGACAATTTGATCTAAGAAAAGTCATTTCTTTTTTGGTTTTTGGCTGTTTGACTGTGTATTTGGGTGGGCTAGCTTAGAGTTAAGTTAGATTTTAGTTTTTCTTAATTTTTCAGTACTACGCACCCTCTGAGTTAGGCACAGTGCGTACTTGTACGCACTGCATCTTTGTACACAGAGCGTGCACGCACCTGTGCAAACAGGCTGCCTGCGTACCCTGTCAAAAATTGAGAAATTTCCATTTTTTCCATTT
>APFE031686813.1:0-12441 GCA_000404065.3 Pinus taeda
ATTTCATTCTCTTTATCAATATATACCTGATAATATAACAAACAATATGTATATAAAATTACAATATAAATAATTAATTATAAAAACACAATTTAATTAATAAAATTTTATAGAATTTATTTAAATAATATCAAAAGATATTGAAATAAATCACAAAAAAACTCAATGCTTATTCTTAAAGTCAATGCTTATTCTTAACGTCCAGAACTATTTAAAATCAATAGGTTAATTATATAAAATTTCCACTTCCACCTCCACCTTCTTAGAAAACTTGAAAATAAAATAAAATTAGATATCATTTCATTCTCTTTATAAATATATACATGATAATATAACAAATAATATGCATAAAATATTACAATATAGATAATTAATTATAAAAACACAAATTTTAAAAAATTGATATAAATAATATCTAACCATGTTGAAATAAATAAAAAAAAAACTCAATATTAAAATCAATAAGTTAATTATCTAAAACCTTTAAAAAATAAAATAAAAACAAAACAATTTGCATAGACACAAATTCTGGAATGCCCCAATATGAGTAACATACAAACACAAAACACAATGAAATTTTTGAAAAGTACAACGGAACTTAATTAAACTACCAACAGCTGAAATCCTTTTAGCTAATCGAGATCTCAGTTTACTCAACCGCTCAACTTTCGTCGTTGATAAAAACAACGAGGAAGGAGGTATTTTCAACGAGTTAATAGTTAGGTTTCGGAATGTCGGCATCACAGCGTGTATGAATTGGAAGATGGAGATGGTACTCCAAGTACCTATCAGCTTTGCCCAGACAATGACAAGTACCTATCAGCTTTTCCCAGAAAATGAAAGGCTGTGATGTGAAAGACAGACAAAGAGATGATAAGTAGAAGAGGAAGTGTGTTAATTTTGGAAGTGTCTTTTCGGATGTTAACAGCAAATACAGATGATAGATAGAAGAGAACTTTCGACTATAGAAGACAACATCATGCATTCCAAAGCTGCGTAAAGATTCCAAGTAATCCCTAATATCTGAAAAAAGCAATGTATCCGTTAAAGGAAGAGTGGATCATAGTTCAACGAAAAAACATGAGATGCTTTTCTTGAAATTTTCATATAAAAAGTTGGTTTTCTTTTCAAGAAATGATTTTCAAAAAATTATCTAACCAACCACGTCATCTATCCGCGTGCATTCAAATTTGGAATGTTCAAACTGAAATTTGAATTTTCGATATATAAAGTGGGTTTTCTTTTAAAGAAATGCTTTTGAAGAAATTATCTAAGCAACCACGTCATCTATCCGCGTGCGTTCAAATTTGGAATGTTCAAACTTCAATTTGAATTTTCGGTATATAGTACTTTCTGTAATGTCATACACTGCTTTTGGCGGTTAGCAATTCAATTAATATTATAAGCAGAGAGACAACTCGTTATATGTTTGTATTTCCCTATTAACCCATCCAATATAATTGATAGGCTTTTGGTGGTCAACAGTTTAGTTAATATAATTGATCATCTTTTCCCGTCAGCAATTCAATATTAATATTACAGATTACAAGGTTAATTGGAGAAGCAGTGGTGGTAGAGAAACAAATTTCGTGATATGTTTTTATTTCTTTCTTTTAAATCTTTTTTTATGTAGTTTCAATATCAATATAATTGAATTACTTTTTTTAGGTTTTTTTTTTAATTGGAAATGTTAAGTTTTAATTATTGAGAATTATATTTTAGGCAACAAATATTTTATGTAATTTAGAGTAGCGTAATCTTTTTATGGTTTTGTGCTTCTTATTATCAACTATTAATATTTCTCTAAAGTTATTATAAGTGATGAAAGCGAGCTACTTCTTCAAGCTTATTATAAGTAACCAAATAGAGCTAGCTTCATTTCTCTATGTTATTTCATTTTTATGTATTACAATAATATATATATCATATTTTCATTTAGGTTTCAATACATTTTTTACATGTCTTTATTTAGGTGTCAATAATAATAGATTTTTACTTAATTTTGACATGCATTTTTTAATTTGAAAATTACATGTTTTTAATATCAAATTATATGTTTACTATTTCAAATGTGATTGGTAACTCAAAGTTAAGATGAAATCAAAATTAATTATGTCAATAAACATGTTTCTTTTAAAATAGAATAAAGATTCCAAAACTTTAATTTAGTTATTAGTCATTATTAGATTTATGTTAGGACCATTAAATCTTTCATTATTTTTTTAGTGGTATACGCAAACCAAGGACTGAGATTTATGTGCGAGGTAGTTATGCTTTTTTTGTCATTTTAGTGAAGCTGATTAAATAATTAAATATGATATGAGCAAGTTTCATATTAAATGAGTTATGTATTGTTGCATACCCTATTTAGACATTAAGAAACTCCTTCATTGATAAACATCTTCTTCCATGCTTTCCGAAATAAGTATATATTTAACTTATAGTAATAATAATAATAATAATAAAATAGTTAATTTCATAATTTTTTAAATTTTTCCGACATGAGATGTTTTAGGAGTCACTAGCCATTAATTTTATATAATTGTGCTAGTACGTAAATTTATATTAAAAATGTGTTAGTTTTCTTAATATTGATAATTTAAATACATTTCAAATATTTTATAGCTACATTAATACAAAGGTTTTAAATATTGGAAATTACATTTTATAATGAATTACTCCAGTGTTTACCACTCTTTGTTAATGATATGGAGAGTGACATAATCTATCTTATTTTGGTTATTGGATTTGCATGTTTAAATATTTTTAGTATAGAGCCTTCTCAAATACCATGCACACTTTGCTTTGTATTGTTATTTATAATAGAGTCTTCTCAAAATAACATGCACACTTTACTTTGTATAGTTTAAAGTGTAGAAAGAATTTTGACTGTCTTTTGGTTCTTGCTTCACCTTTATTTTTGTTGTTGTTGTTGTAATTTTAGATATATTTTGTTAATTTTTTTTGGTTTTTATACATATTCAATAACTAAATGTTTATCCTATAAGGCGAGAAAGCAAATTCATAGTTTAGAGAATCTATTCCTTTGAGAAAACTATTCTCCAATCTTGCATCCTTGTATTTTCCAAACAACCATGATTTACTCTACAACGCTATATGATTTAAAAGATTATTCCTTTTCACTATACCACATATTATGTACTTTACATATACAAATATATTCGCATGGTATGCATGCCCACTATAGAGTAGATTCATTGCCATTTTGAGAACAATTTTGTATTTATATATAAAGTGATGTCTACTAAAAAGATCAAATGTTACATTGTATTTATCCTTGGGTTGATGTTGTATTTCAAATGAGTACCATATAACAAGAAACAACTCAACAAGACTACACCCCCCATAATAAGAACTTTCTTTTACCAGTTATTTTTCTTTTGAACTAATGCAATGATATATATTAAATGACCTGTATACACATTAATCCATGATAAGCATCAGAACACTTACCCCATTATACATCTCACATTACCAACTCAACAAGACTAAACCCCCGATAATAAGAACTTTTACTAGTTTTTTTTCTCTGAACTAGTGCAACCTCATAAATTAAATGACTTGTATACACATTAATCCATGAGAAGCATCAAAATACTTACCACATTATACATCTAATATTAATCAGATAAAAAAGAGTCATAAAATTTAACTAAATTATAAATTTATTCTAAATTCTTATCCCTACTTTACCATGAAAATTCTTAACTCAAGTAAATATATCTTCTTACAACACTATGGGCCAATGCGATGACTTATTAATACCACATGTCCAATGTGACGTATGCTGATATGATGTTTTCTTTAATTAAACAATTTGACATCAATTAATTACAAGAGCATAATGAACTTGGAGATAAATCTTAACCCTTGATATGTGAATACTACTATGACCATTCTAGCATATTCCATAAAGGTTAAATCTCTAACATTCACCTAATAATTGATAATAATTAAATTGTAAGTGTGAGACGCTTATTCTCAAATAAACATGACTATTATTGTAATAAGAAATATGTACAATGTAATCATTTAGGTCATGACTTCTCTCCTTTATGACCTAGACTTACTCTTTATGACTTTTCTCCTTTATAACTTAGTTATTGTCCATTGTGGAGTATAAGGTCATCATCCAGTGAATATGGAGGACTTGTTACAACTAACAAGACTTATATTACGCATTTATATGGATAACAATATAGGGATGCTACAAAATCATGGATTTTGTATTTTCCATTTTTTTAAATTTAATAAAATAAAGAAAAATAGACACATACCTTGAAAACTTGAAACATCCTTATCATAGATAAAAATAAAGTCATTACTTATCAGGATTAGAACCATCTTCTTTAGAAGACATAATTGGTAATAATATGTATATCTTTAGATTGATATTTATTTTTAGTATTGGAAGATTTTTGTTCCCTGTGTCTTTCCTTAGCTTGAATTTAAGTTTTGACTTTCTTATTTTGATGGACAAGCTCACTAATAGACTTTTCATGACATGGGACAATCAACAAGTTTTGTCAGTACCAATACATGTTCTTACTTTAGCCTCATTCAAATGGATGTTGGTTCGAGGCTATCACGATAAAAAGTGACATCAACACAAAAATCCCAAATTATCTTAGACATGTCGCCTATTTCGTTTTGGCAAGATTTCAGGATGAGCATCAATATGGAAAAACTCATCATTTCTAGGAGTATTCTATTGTCTCTTTTGCCTTGCTCAAGAATTTTTTCTCTGGATCTGTTTAATCTTAACTTCAGATAGAGGGTTTTGTTCTAACTGATTGATCTCTTCTTCATGTGCGGGTTCTTTTGGTAAAATTTTGGCCCAGAGACTTACCCTGGAGGGTTTCACTTCCCTTTTATCCCTAAATTCCTATTTTAATTCCATATGTTAGGTAGTAACCTTGTTTATGCTTTTAGTTCAGAAAACACTAGTAGGTCTCAGCGTTTCAATGTTATTATCATTTGAAACACACGAGTTTTCTTCATGAACTCATTTTTCACAATCATTCTATGCTGAATGACAATGTGGCAATTGAATAAGATCACCCAGTAAAGGATTTTGTGCATCAATATCTGAGGAATTAAAACAATTGGTTAATTGTGGTTCTTCAAAACCAATTTGATCCAGGAAATTATCATACTCATCCCTTGTTTTTTCCAAATGATGTCTAAATAGAATATAGATGAAATTGTGGGGAAAGAGTGATCTTTTAGAGTTCTTGCGACATGACTGGTATGTGCAAGAAATTTTACTTAGAATTTTATATAGATAAAGAGGAAAATTAAGTTTATGGAAGAGAAATTCCATTAACAACCTTTTATTATAACTAAAAACTAGTATGTTTCACCCTTCACAAGTAACATACTAATGAAAAAAACCACTAAACTGTGCCATTTAGATTTCAACGAGGAAATTTCCATACCTTTCAGATGATATCCACAAACATTATTGACGATAAGTTTTTTCGAGGGAATGTCACACGGTGAACAATTTTTAGACAGTTTCTCTCTCTGTAAGGGAAGATGAGTAGTTGTTGCAATGAGATCAATATTTGTAGCAATCTCTAGATCACCCACTTGAGAATTCTTCATATCAAAAGAAGATGTAAAACCTTGACAATCCCGTTACTATAAATAACTCATGAAAATGTTCCAATGCACATCATCCATGTAGTGATATTGGATCATACATATAATATATTAACATATTACAACATTTTCCATTAAATAACTGGTCATATTCCATATCTTGGTTCATTCTTCGGGAAAATAGTGTCATCCCCATAGTTTTCCAAGACATTTATAATCATGTCATCTAGATGTCCATGATAGTACTTATTCAGATTACATGTCAATGGAATAAGTGATTATACTCTCCAAACAAATTGGTATTTTATTTATACCTTATTCATTTTGGGTATTATTCCTCTAGAATCTAATAATTTATCATACACTCCATATAGAGTGGCATTTACTTATCAACTATAATATTTTTTTAATATTTCAAAAAATATATTTATTTTACTAATTATATTTAGGTAATTTTTGACCTTATCTTATTTAAAATTTAATTATAAACCAAAAATATAATTTTAAAATATTAAATTTATGTAGTATGAATTAAATTTTATTTTTAACCCTAAATTTATCAAACAACACAAAACTATTTCAATATCATATCTAATATTTTTTTTTGAAACGATAACTTTTATTTATGGAGGGGCAAAGCTTATTAAAACACATGAGTTTATATATATAGAAGTTGAGTTTGTCTAGTGGGGAGCGATTTTCTATATAGAAGGGCCAAGCTACTTTATGAAGGATGTAATTCTTGTGCAAAATTGACTTCATATTTGGAAACATGCAAATGTTTGAGTAAATGTATCTACCATCAATGTTCTCTTCTTTGAATAAAAAGTGTTTGAAGAAACGTTTTCATGCAAAGTATTTTTGAAAATGTATGAAAGAAAATTTTGAGAATTACTACAAGATTCACTCGGTGTTTTAGTTGGTGACATCAAGGATCATGATTGTGTAAAATCACTTATTGAACCCTTATAAACCCTAAACCTCAAACCCTAAATCCCAGACCCTAAACCCTAAGCATTTTATAACAATTTAAAAAGAGTTTTGTCATTTTTATTTAAGTGTTTATTAAAAGAATTTACTAAAGTGTTATAAACCCTCAACCCTAAATTGTAAACCTCAAACCATCAACCCTAAACTCTAAACCTAAAGCCCTAAACCCTAAACTCTACACTCTAAACCCTAAACCTTAAACCACAAACCCTGAACCCTAGATGCTAAACCATAATAATTTTATAAGATTTTAAAAAACATATTGTAACATCTATTTAAGTTTTTATTAAAATCATTTACTAAACTGTTATAAACCCTACAATCTATACACCAAACCCAAAACCATAAACCCTAAACCCTAATTATTTTATAAGATCTTAAAAAAATCTAACTTTTATTTAAGTCCTTATTAAGAGGATTTACTAAAGTCTTATAAACCCTAGACTCTTAAGGCTAAACCCTAAGCAATTTATAACATTTTAGAAAGTGTTTTTTAACTTTTATTTAAGTGTTTATTATAAATATTTACTAAAGGCTTGTAAACCCCAAACCCTAAGAATTTTATAGCATTCTAAAAAGAGTTTTGTAACTTTTACTTCTGTTTTTATCAAAATAATTTACTAAGGTGTTATAAACCCAAAACCATAAAAATTAAACCCTAAACTGTAAACCCTAAAACAAAAAACCCAAACCTTAAATGCTAAACCCTAAGAATTTTATAGCATTTCAAAAGTGTTTTGTAACTTTAATTTAAGTGTTTATTAAATTTTAATACTAAATTGTCATAAACCCTAAACCCTAATACCTAATACCTAAACCCTGAAACCTAAACCTTAATTAATTTATAACATTTAAAGAGTGTTTTGTAACTTTTGTTTAAGTGTATATTAAAAAGATTTAGTAAACTGTTATAAACGCTAAACCCTAAATGTTAAAGCTTAAGAATTTTATAACATCTTAAAAACTACTTAGAAAATTGTAGGAGGGAGAAAATTGTGGTACATGAGATACCTGACCTTTGTTTTAGCACCCTTCTTAATAAACTTATTTCCTTTTATTTATTTTTCTTCATAAATCCTCGAGGCTCAATGGGATGACTGAATTATGTGTAATAGGTACCAGTGGATACCCCCTTAAGGTGGGGTGGTTCATCCCCACACCCTAAACCCTAAACCGAAAATATTAAAACTTAAACCCTAAGCATTTTATAAGTGTTTTAAATGCTAAACTATAAACCCTATCCCTAAAGCCTAAACTACAAATGTTTAACCCTAAACCCTAAACCCTAAACTCCAAACCCTAAATCCAAACCCTAAATTCTAAACACTGAACCTTAAACCCTAGGCATTTTATAACAACCCTAAAAACATTTTCTAGCTTCTATTTAATTGTCTACTAAAAACATTTACCAAAGTGTTGTAAACTCTAAACCCTTAACTATAAAACATAAAACCCTAAACCCTATGTATTTTATAACCTTTTAAGAAGTGTTTTGTAAATTTTATTTAGATGTTTATTAAAATATTTACTAAAGAGTTTTAATCCCAAAACTCTAGACTCTAAACCCTAAACCCTAGACTTAAAAGCCTAAACCCTAAACCCTAAAATGCAAACCCTAAACCCTAACCATTTTATAACATTTTAAAAACACTTTTGCAACTTTTATTTAAGTGTTTATTAAAATAATTTTCTGAAGTTTTATAAACCATAAACCCTAAACCCTAAGCCCTAAAACTAGAACTCTAAACCCTATAGCCTAAACCATATACCACAATCATTTTATAACATTTTAAAAAGTGTTTTGGAACTTTTATTTAAGTGTTTATTAAAAGAATTTACTAAAGTGTTATAAACCTTAGAACTAAACCTTAAACCCTAAACCCTAAGAATTTGATAAACCTTAAACACTCTACCCTAAACGCTAAAACCTAAAACCCAAACCCTAAACCCTACACCCTAAACCCCAAAACCTAAACCCTAAACAATAAATGCTAAGCATTTTATAACATTTTAGAAATTGCTTTGTAAATTTTATCTAAGTGTTTATTAAAATCTTTTACGAAAGTGTTATAAACCCTAAATTCAAAATTGTAAACCGTAAATCGTAAACCCCAAACAATAAACCTCAAACCCTTAACTCTAAACCATAAACACTAAGAATTTTATAACATTTTAAAAATTAGTCAGTAACTTTTATTTAAGTGCTTATTAAAAGCATTTACTCAAGTGTTATAAACCCTAAAACTTAAACTCTAAACCTGAAACCCCAAACCCTAAACCTTAAACCTAAACCATAAATCCTAAGCATTTTGTAGCATTTTAAAAACCATTTTGTAACTTGTATTTAAGTTTTTATTAGAAGAATTTACTAAAGTGTTATAATCCCTAAAACCCAAACCTAAACCCTAAACCTAAAACCCAAAATCAAAACCCAAAACCCCAAACCCTAAGCATTTTATAACAGTTTGAAAATCATTTTGGAACTTTTATTTTAAGTCCTTATTAAAAGCATTTACTAAGGTCTTATAATCCCTAAACCTTAAATCCCAAAAACCAAACCGTAAACAATTAACCCTAAGCATTTTATATCATTTTAAAAAGAATTTTGTAACTTCTATTTAAGCCAAGATTAAAACCATTTACTAAAGTCTTATAAACCATCAACCCTGAATGTTAAACCACCCTAAACCCTAAACCCCAAACACTAAATGTCAAAACCTAAATCCTAATCATTTCATAACATTTTAAAAATAATTTTGTAGCTTTTATTACAATGTTTATTAAAATAATTTACTAAAGTGTTATAAACCCTAAACACTAAACCCCAAAATCTAAACCCCAAACCTAAAACCCTAAACCCTAAACCTTAAATCCAAACTTGAAGAATTTTATGAAATTTCAAAAGGTGTTTTGCAAATTTTATTTAAGTGTTTATTAAAATCATTTACTGAACCCTGTAAACCCTAAAACCCAAACCCTAAACCCTAAGCATTTTATAACATTTTAAAATGAGTTTTTTTCACTTTTATCTAAGTCTTTATTAAAAGAATTTACTAAATCGTTATAAACCCTAAATCCTAAAACATGAACCATAAACCCTAAACCCCAAACCCCAACCTAAATAATAATCATTATAACATTAAAAAAAGTGTTTCGTAACTTTCATTTAAGTGTTTATTAAAAGCATTTTCTAGCGTGTTATAAAACCTAAACCCTAAACCCTAAACCCTTATAATTTTATAACATTTTAAAAATTGTTCTCTAGTTTTTTTAAAGTGTTTATTAAAATAATTTACTAATGTCTTATGAAACCTAAACCCTAAGCCCAAACACTACACTTGACACCCTAAAACCTAAACCCTATGTATTTTATAACTTTTTAAAAAGAGTTTTCTAAATTTTATTTAGGCGTTTATTAAAAGCATCTACTAAAGTGTTATAAACCCTAAAACCTAAACCATAAGCATTTTAAAATATTTTAAAAAGTGTTATGTAACTTTTATTTAAGTGTTTTGTTTAAAAGCATTTACTAAATGTATAAACCTTAAACGTAAACCTAAACCGAAACCGTAAAGCCCCAAACCCTAAAACCTAAACCCTAATCATTTTATATAATTTTGAAAGAATTTTAAACTTTTATATAAGTGCTTATTAAAAGAATTTACTAAAGTGTTCTAAATCCTAAACCCAAAACCCTAAATCCCAAACCACAAAACCCCAAAGGTAAACCCTAAACACTCAAAATTTTATAACATTTTAGAAAGCGTATGTAACTTTTACTTAAGCATTTATTAAAAGAATTTGCTAAAGGGTTATAAAACCCAAACCCTAAACCCCAAACCCCAAACCATATATCTATATGCTTAAAGCCTAAAGGATAAACCATAAAATCATTTAGTAAGGTCTTATAAACCCTAAACCTTAAAGCCTAAATTCTAAAAGAATTTACTAAGGTCTTATAAACTCTAAACCCTAAACTCCAAAACCTAAACCCTAAACCCTAAGCCCTAAACCCCAAACCCTAAAACCTAAATATTTATAACATTTTAAAAAGTGTTTTGTAACTTTTATTTAAGTGTTTACTAAGCATTCAGTAAAGTGATATAAACCTTAAACCCCTAATCCCTAAACCCTAAAAAACCATAAACCCAAAACCTAAAAAGCCCTAAACCCTAAAAACTCCAAAAAACCATAAACCCTAAAAACCATTTTTTAACTTTTTTAGAAGTGTTTATTAAAATAATTTATTAAAGAATTATAAACCATAAACCATAAAACCTAATACCCACACCCCAAAACTAACCCCTGAACCCTAAACCATAAGCACTTTATAACATTTTAAACCCCAAACCCTAAACCCTAAGTATTTTATAACATGTTAACAAGCGTTTGTAACTCTTTTTTAGTGTTTATTTAAAGAATTTACTAAATTGTTATAAAACCTAAACCCTAAGCATTTTATTACAATTTACCAATTGTTTTGTAACGTTTTAAAACCCTAAAACCTAAACATTTTATAACATTTTAATAAGAATTTTGTGACTTTTAAACCCTAGACACTAAAACCCACACACTAAGATTATTATAAAATTTTAACAATAGTTTTGTAAATTTTTTTAAAGTGTTTATTCAAATAATTTACTAAAGTGTTCCTCAAACCTAAACCCTAAGCATTTAATAACTTTCTAGAATCCATTTTGTAACTTTTTTCTAAGTACTTATTAAAAGGATTTACTTAAGTTTTATAAACCCTACATCCTAAGCTATAAACCCTAAGAATTTTATACATTTTAAACCCTAAACCCTCAACATTTTATAAAATTTTAAAAAGTGTTTTGTAACCTTTTTTTAATTGTTTATTAAAAGAATTTATTGAAGTGTTATAAGAGCTCAACCCTAAACACCTCAACCCTAAACAATAACAATCTTATAATATTTTAAAAAGTGTTTTCACACTTTTTTAAAGTGTTTATAAAATGAATTTACTAAAGTCTTGTGAACCCTAAACGCTAAATATTAAGAATTTTATAACATTTAAAACCCAAAACCCAAAACCCTAAACCCTGAACTCTAAACCCCAAGTATTTTATAACATTTTAGCAAGCATTTTCTTACTTTTTAAAAAAAAATTATTAAAATTATTTACTAAAGTGTTATAAACCCTAAACCCTAAACCATGAGCATTTTATAGATTTTAAAAGTAAACCCTAAAGCCTAAGCATTTTATAACATTTTAACAAGAATTTTGTAGCTTTTATTATGTTGTTATTAAAATAATTTATGAGCGTTATAAATCCCAAACCCTAAACCATAAACCCTATCCCTAAGAATAAGAATTTTATAACATTTTAAAATACATTTTTTAACTTTTTAAGTGTTTATTAAAATAATTTACCAAAGGGCTATAAACAATAAACTTTAAACTCTAAACCCTAAACCCCAAACCCCAAACCCTAAACTCTTAAGACTTAAGCATTTTATGATGTATTAAAAATAATTTTGTAAGTTTTATTTATGTGATTATTAAGAGAATTTACTATGGTGTTATAAAACTTAAACTCTAAAACCTAAACCTAATCACTTAATAACATTTTAAAAAGTATTTTGTAACCATTTTTAAGGGTTTACTAAAAGCACTTAATAAAGTTTTATAAACCCTAAACCCTAAAACTGTAATATGACACCCCAAACCTTAAACCCTAAACCCTAAGAAATAAACCCTAAACCCTAAACCCTAAACACTATGCCGGAAACCTAAACCATAAACCCCAAGAATTTTATAACAATTTAAGAAGAATTTTGTAACTTTTATTTTAGTGTTTATTA
>APFE031686815.1:8782-28337 GCA_000404065.3 Pinus taeda
CCAGGTTCGTTAGAAAAAAAATATAGTTGAATCACTGTTTTCTGGCTTACTATGGAGGAAAACCCCTCACAGGAACAAACCCATGCTATACCAGACGAAGGTCTTGGAGAAAAGTCCGTCCAATTTAAGGGAATCCGAAAGCGAAAATGGGGGAGGTGGGTGTCCGAAATCCGGATTCGGAGATCTCGAAAGAAGTTATGGCTCGGATCATACACAACTGCAGAACAGGCTGCCCGCGCATACGACGCCGCTGCTTATTGCCTTCGAGGTGCCAACGCCATATTCAACTTCCCGGATTCAATTCCCTCAATTCCCTCTGCGTCTTCTCTATCCCGCCTCCAAGTTCAGCTCGCCGCCACCAGATATGCCAGCTTGAACCAAGTCCCTTCCATTTCACCGTCTGCGCACAATAACAACGAGAATGCCAATGCCGGTAACAGTAGTACGGCCACAGAGCGCTCTGCATCGCCGTCACGATCGGCTTTGGTTCCAGATTCAGTGCCCTTGCACAACAGTCAGCGTGAGCAAGAAGATGACCTGGCGTTGTGGGAAAGTGTGTTTACCGGATCTGACAACTGCGCCACCTACAATTTGGAGAGATTGCCGTCAATTGACGAGGCACCGGCTTTGAACCTCATTCCTATTCGGAGTCCCAGCCCCAGTTGGAAAGAGGAAAAGCATGAAGAGGAGGAAGAAAACAAGAAAAATTTCTTCGAGTCAACAGACCTTTGGAAATTCGGAGACGTTTGAATTAATTCGAGGATAGGATAAGGATGATCTTCGTGAGGATAAAAAGTTCTGAACGGTTTAAGTTCTTTGATTTGTCAGGATGAAAGTTTTTAATATCTATATATAGAAATGATTTAAATTTAGGTATTATAATTTGTTAAGCTGGACAGCGTGACTGTGGGACATTTGATTTTAATATTTAAGGGTTTATAAGAAAATTTTTAGGATTAATTATATGGCTAGAATTTGGTTTAAGTTTAGAATTAATTAAAGTGGGTCATGTTTAGGATTAGGTGAATTTAGGTGAGAAATTCAAAATCAGAAAGAATAAATAATAAGAATGTAACATTGTCCAAAATTACCTAAAATAAAAAATTTCTCCACCATTCTAAATCACAAAAATGTTAGATTTAATATTTAAAAATTATTAATTTCTTCAAAATCAACTGCACTAAAGGAAAACTATGTATTTGGGAGCGTGAAGAATTTTTTAGATGTTTTAATTTTTTTGGTAAACTTTTATCTTCAGTCTCTCTTATAATATTTCAGAGTGAAACTTAGAGAGGGCTAAATCCCTAGCCTTCATAGGCCATTTGAGACTTATTTTGATTATGATAGAAAGCTTTGAGTCATTATAAATGAATTTGTGTTTATGAAATTTAGAATGAGTAACCGTTTTACCAGTCAACAAAACATCATCATAGGTCATTTGAAACTTATTTTGATTATGATAGAAAGCTTTGACTCAATATAAATGAATTTGTGTTTATGAAATTTAGAATGGGTAATCCTTTTACCACTTAACAAAATATTTTTCTAGCTTTTATATATAAAATATTAATTTTCAAAGGTTTGTAGATTAAGTAGTTAGATAAATATGATTTTAACTATATGTTAATCACAAAGACTGTGTTTTTATTTTTTATGTTTGGAAATGTTATAAATTTATAAACCTATTTAATTTTTATTATGATACAAATAAATAATAATTATGTAATTTTGTTCCCAATTTTCAATAGCTATAGTTTTAAATCCATATTATTATTTAATTTTATTACTAAACTTAATTTATTAAAAATAATTTATTTTCAAGGGAATTTGTCTAACATGTATTTTGTCTTAATGCTTATCAACAATTGTAGTGTGTTATAGAGTTTGTTATATTTGTGCCTAGTGGTTCCGGCTCACCAATTTTCTAGGGATTTGAGATTATTCCAATTTCAATAAGTCTATGTTCTAATTAGATAGAGAAATTAATATATAACCAAATCTTATTTAGCAAAATGATCCATTTTACAAGAAGATGTGTGATTCCATTTTTTGTTTTCCTTAGATTAAATTAGATTTGTGCCACATAGCTCCATGTGCACCAATTTCCTAGGGATTTGAGGTTATTCCAATTCTAATGAATCCATATTTTAATTAGGTGGGAAAATAAATATATAAGCAAATTTTATTTAGCAAAATGGCCCATTTTATTATAAAATATGTAATTCTCATTATTTCTTAAGTTAAAGTTAACCCTTAACCTTTTTATACATAGTTAATAAAGTAAATATATAATTATAAGGTATTATTCTTATTTAAGAGATTTTTATTTAATTTTACAAAAATTTCCAATTATCGCAATCGCTATTAATTTTTTAAAAATTTACTAATTGTATTAATAATTAAACTCGGCCATTAAACAATATATCTTAACCAAATATTTAGATAAAACTTGTTCATTCATTTAAATATATAACATCAAAACATTCATGTTCTTATTCATGTAATAAGAAGAAAATATCGAAGAATTAAATATTAAATATAAGGCGATTCAAACTTTTGAAAATCATTTGAAATAAATGTAATTGTTAAAAATAATTACCAAATAAATATACAAATTAATAATAATTTTATATAAATTAGAATATTTTATATTGGTTATAAAATTCTTTATATTTCTATTTTATTTATTTAGGAAACACTAGTTCTTTTAAGTCACACATTTTTGATATTTTTTATTAGATATATAATGTTATTTATTTGAATTTAGTTTACACTATGATATAATAAATTTTATAGTAAATATTTTTTGGACCTGAATAAACAAGTCTATATAATAGTTAGTATCTATCATTTAGTTTAAATATAGTTAAATTTGTAGTTGTACCAGATGTAGCCATAGTAACCTCGTAAGGCATATATTTCAGAAGAATCATGTCATATAAAAATAACTGAAGATAAAAATAATAAACAAAATGGCATTCAAAGCTATAAGATAAAGAGAAATCACTTACATTATTCCAAATTTATAGATTCTATATTATTTTCAACATACAGTGCCTCTTAATTTTCAAACATGGCCTTTCAAGTTCCAATAACAATATTTGATAGATTTTGAAAAAATACAAGTAGTAGATGACATGAGATAAGCTAAATAAAATAATATTAATTGACGAACAATATGATGACTATCTTGATGGATCGGCACAGGAGATAGGATGTGGGGGGGAGCCATATTACACTTATTTGAATCCCACTCTTTCAAAATTCAACTTGGGTTGGGTAGAGGGACAAATAATTATGTTGAGCTCGTAGCTGTCAAATACCTCATCCATTTTTCTTTGAACAAACATTGTTCAAACCTACAACTCTTTGGTGATTCAAAAATAATATGCAATTGGTTAAACAAAAAATCACATTGCAATCCATACACATTAAGGCATATTTTGGATGATGCTCTCAGACTCATCACAAATTTTGACCCATTTACTTGTCAACACATTTATGGGGAGCATAACTCAGCTACCGACCACCTATTCAAGAAAGCAACGCTCAAGGATGATGATACTTGGTTGATACAAGAGATACAAGAGGAAAATGACAGTGTTATATGTCAGCACTATTACAGGTCGTTCATAGATCCAGAAGCTTAACTACAAGAGCAACATGTATTAGCTTTCTTTTTGACCAAATGTAAATATTCATATATATTTTCACTTGTTTATCATAGAACTTGTCTCTCTGCGAAGAGATTATAAGTTTATTTTTCTTTTTGAACAGTTTGCTCCTTGCAGTTTATTTTGCTTTTTGAACAGTTTGCTCCCTGCGTGGAGCACTACAAAACCACCTTATTTTTTACAGGCTTGGCCTCACCATATGCATATGCTCTGCATCTACAAAATGTAATTTTCTCTTTTAATAAAGAAAATTACAACTTTTTCCACATGAAAAAAAAAATTATGATGACTATCTTACAAAATCTAAATTTTCATTGCAACCTCACAAATTTTAGACATCACCAGGTATTAGATGAATATCAGCTAGATATCAACTCCTAGTTATTCATAACTTTTGGTGTAAAATATGAAACTTCTACGGGAAACTATAGTGCAACTGATAATGTTCAATATCTCCAATGTTTCATCTGAGAACATCATCTCTAAAATTGTAAAGGAACTATTTTAGTATTTTGCATTGCCCTCTCAACAACACACGGTTTACATCTCCTGGTGGCCAAAATTCTAATCTGTGTAATAACTTCTTGCACATATCATTGATTTATATTGAAAATTGCAATAGACCATTGCAACAATTTACATGGTATAGAACCCTCTACATGGTTGAAGATACTAATGATTCACACAATCCAATAAAGCACCAACCACTTGTAATTTGATCAACTCAAACTACCCAACAGAAAATTATGAAAACAAATAATGTAAATTTTTTGTTTTAACATAAGATTATTTATTTTTATTTTTATTTCAAATTTATCTTCACTAGTGAACAAAAAAGGATAAAAGAAAACAAATTAAATTTCTTATTTTAACATAGGGTTAGTTTTATTTTTTAATTTTATGACCACCTCTCATTGATTTTAAATTTATGAAGACTTTTACCACAAATTTGTTTCTTTCTAACAAATAGTTCTTCCCTTTCTGATAATTTTGTAAATTATTTTATGCTGATGCGGATGTTTCCATATGTGTAACATTCACAACCCTTAGATTTTAAACCACCTTTTTGTCATATTTGTTTCATAAATAATACCATGTCCTATGCAATAGAAAAACTTATTATTTTTTCCACCCTCACTAATCTAGACATATCTACTTGTAAGGTGTCATTCGTTATCTTCTTTGTTAGGAAAATCATATCTCTTTTGTTCCAGTTCTCTAAGAGTGGTTAAGAGGGGTTAGTACATCATTCAAGAAGACCACATTGGAATTAAGATACAAGTATTTTATGTTATTTTCCACTTCATTTAAATAGGATAATTAGTTTTCTTTATGATGTTGAGACCATCCTTTCACAACTTATTTTAGTATGGAAATATTTTTTACAAATTGACCCACATAGGATTTCAAACATGTTGGATGCAAGTGTGACCATGTGTCCTCGACCATCTTTTTAAAATCCTATTTAGAAAACCAAGAGTGGTTAATACAAAATGGGTGTGAATGTTTATTTGAATCGATAGATGATCTAAAAACAATGGGAGATGATTAGATAATCCATTGTGAGATAGTCTAAGGGTGGAGAAAATAATTTGAAATGAGTAACTTGTTGAGGAATTTGTATTGGATATTTTTGATCTCAAAAATGGTTTGTGGCAAGCCAAGAGACCTCTGCTTTAAGGCTAGTAGAAAACTTTGTGCTTGATCATCAGTAGTTTCTATCCTTTCCACATCTCCTACAAAGTATTTCACCCTGCCCCAAGAAGATTGGAGTTAGGTTTTATATGTTTTCCATGTGTGTTTTGAATGAATTTTTTTTCTTGCACACATGCATTGTAGTTTCAATGTGATTTGGAATATCTAGGGTGTGATGTTCAGATGACAAGTCCAGGGAGCCTAGAAGACAATTTGGGGAAAATTGTTTTGTTGTTATGTAGTGTCCCTATATTTTGTATTTAACTTTTATAACAGGTGACACATTTGAATCCAATATGAGTGAAGTAACACACTATGTTAATGTGGTACACTCTATATTGACTCCTATGCTAGTGAAATAAAATATAATGATAGATTGTTACCATTTCCTTGCAAATGCATTATGTTAATGTGTTATACTCTATATTGACTCATATACGAGTTAAACACATATAATGAGAGATTGTGCCAAATCCATTTTAGAAGAATTTCCTTGTAAATACCTCAAGTCCTATATGTCATCATTTCAATTTCAATTTTCCATATATTTACCATGTTATGGATTTGTTCAGTATTACAGATCCTTATGTCATTCTCTACATATCCAGATTCCATAGTTGGAATGTATAGTCTCGATATGCCATTAAACTGTAAGAAGGGGTGATATGTTGACTTTGAAAGAACTGAAGAGGATTTATGACATGACCTAAATTAAGTAATTGAGACAATTAAGTAGTTTATACATTGGTATCCCAAGAAACACATTGAAGCAAAAATATTGAAAATCAAATAATGCCATTGAAAATATCATCATGATCAAAACACTTATGCCCGTCAATTTCCTTTAGTATATAAAATCCCAGGGCACATAAGTTCTCAATTAATGAATTCGATTAAAAAACTAGGGGTCCAATCCATCATTTGGGACTCTTTGCATACAAAACCATTTTATGAAAATGACTAGTTAATAGATATCGATATCTCAATGTAAATTTCTTCGCACATACCAGTTTAGGTAAGCATCCAAGTGATTGCCAACATGGAGGAAAAAACTTCATGATAAGTGAGGTTTATTTTTTGGTCCAATTATTTGTTGTGTCCCATTGTCTTCATCATGTGGCATTCATGAATACATGAAGGAAAAAACTTAAAGATAAGTGAGCTTTAGTTTTTGGTCCAGTTATTTGTTGTGTCCCTTCATCTTGTGGCATTCATGAATTATATTCAATTGTTTGTGTTTCAATGTCTTCGTCCTATGGTAAGATATGGATAGTGCAGGAATGAAAGCTTATAAGTAATGACATAATTCATTATTTTATAATTTCTCATATTATGATATTATCTATGATTATATTATACTTACTGTAGTTATGCAATAATTTAAATGTGAAAACTCACAATTTTATAACCCAATTTTTCTTTTTCAATGTTGAGATGCTTTAATTTGAATTTTTTAAATTTATTAGTGTAAAATGAAAACATATTACTGAATGGTCTAAGGATGGTGAGTCAAATTAATGAAATATTATAAATGAAAGCTACATATATAAGAGAAAACAAGATATTACATTGTGTCCCTTACTTTTCAGTGAATGCACATTAAATGCTCATCTCTAAAAAAACATTATTAAAAGAGTTTCTAGACCTTAGTTTTTTAGCATCTACATTTGGGTTGATGAACTTGTGGACAAACCCTTCAAACATTCATAGGAATGATGGTGAGTCGATTAACTCAAGCTTATAAATGAAAACTACATATGTAAGAGAAAACAAGATATTACATGGCACGCTCTACTTTTCATTACATGCACAGTAAATGCTTATTTCAAAAAAGCCATTATTAAAAGAATTTCTAGACCTTATTTTTTTTTGCATCTACAATTGAGTTGATGAACCTATGGACAACCCCTTTAAAAATTCATAGGAATCAAGATCGTATTTAACTTCTAACAACAAAATTTAGGTGGCACTTTCAGATCGTAAGTTAGCCAATCCAACCTAACACATACTAAAGAGAAAATATATAGTCTTCTTTCATAAAAGAATTGCAAAACAAGTATTATACACATCATAATACTGTAATTTTGAAAATAAAAACACATATATTTTTAATATAATACATTTTTTATTTTTAATAAGTGAATTTTACAATAATTCTAAATATTCCCAAATTGTAATATGGCATTTTAAACATTTTTCAGTATTCCAAAATGATTGGTAGCAACTAGGTTGGATAACATTTTTTTTATTTTTTTTACTTTTTTTTATGTATATATTATCTTTTGTTATAATTAAAATTTTTTTACACTTCAAATTAATACCAATTGCAATGTATGTCTTAAGCGTTTCAAGTGATTAAATGAACATTATTAATATATTAAGAATATAAACTAAATTAAATAAATTGAATAAATATAATCTTATTCATCCAAGTTGAGATAGACAATAATGTGCTCTAATGAAAATTCTAACAATGTTCTAGTTATAAGAATGAAACTCCTTTCTCTTTTCATAAAGAAATTTAAGTGACCAATCCACACTCATGCTTATGATTCTTGTTAAGGGTAATGAAACAATGTAAATGTTGATTGATTGATATAATCTTTTAAACCTAAATTTTAATTTGTTAATGCAAATCTAAATGTAATGTTCTAACTTAAAAAATGTAAACATTTTAATTGAAAACATGAATGTAGAAATTGAAAAAATGAAATGGAATTGAAATACAATATAAATGTAGTATCAAGTAAATGGAATGGAGAATTTATAAGAATGAGTTAGAAATGTGAAACTTAATGTGAACATTTAAATGTAAATCTAAATGAAAATAGTTCAATGTAATTTATCATTGACATTAATTTGTATAAACATATTTAAATGTAAATTAAATATAAATATTTAAATGTAAATAGTAAACTTAAATGTAAACATTTCAATATAAACTATGTAAACCATCTATGTAAACTTAAATGTAAATGTTTCATTGTAACATTGTTATAAATTTTCACTGGAAAACATAAGTAGTTTAAACCTAAATGTAAATCTAAATGCTGTTTTTTTAATGTAAATCTTGACATTGAAAACCTAAATATAAAAAATGTAAATATTTACAATGAGAATGCTTTAGAAATACATCAATAATAGTATCAATGTGCATGAGAATGTTTGAAGTTATTGAAATAAAAAAGTGAAAGTCATTAAAGCTTAATAAAACTAAGGTATAAATGAAAAACTGAATTTCAAGTTAAAATAATATAAAATTGTATCTTATTATGGTTGTCAAGCTTATTTTGTAACATTACTTTCACAATGGATGTAGAATGATACTTTCACAATGGTTGTAGAATGATCCCTCGCTCAATAAAACATTTTATCTATGTGTTTCCTTAACTCCTATTCTTACTTTTAAGTATTTCTTAGATTTTCTTAAAGTTTCTTATTTTTGTGTTACATGTATAAGTTAATTACTATATTTTGTTAGGTGTATAGTTTTATTTTCATTTCACAATTGAAATTTATTTAAGATTCACATTCTTAGTTTTTCTCCATGATTTATGAATGCTAAATTTGATAATATCACATTTCTCCATCATACTTAATTAACTAAAATTTTAACAATATTAAACAAAATGCATTTGTCATTATGACATCTATGTAACATTAAAATATATCATTTTTTTATCCCAACCCTCTTTTTATAAGTTTTGTGAGCTGGCTCATGCCATTCATCTCACCCATACAAAATTACAATTTACTTTTATCTAAAATATTCATGCTCACATGTGTCATTTACATGCACATATACATATGTAGTTATATATGTAGCTACCCAATTTAAAATTAAATAAAAAAATTATATTCATCATTTTCCTTAATTCTATTTTACTCTTATTAATTTTACTTCAAATTTCTCATTTTTATTTTATTTCTTAGAATTTCTTAAAATTTACTTATTTTATATTTACACCTAATATTAAATTAAAATTAAAAATATTTTATTTTATACTATAAATAAATATTATAATATTATTAAACCAAGGGTAAAAAACTTTCAATCCAACACTAATCTAAGTTCATAATTACACTAACTATTTTATCACATTTTTGTTTTCATGTGAAGCTTACATTAAATTGGACAATTATACTTTAAAAATTACTCTCTTTCGAATTAATTAATTATATATTATATTATATATATTAATATATTATATATATATATATTATATATATATATATATATATTAAACTTTCTTTAAATATGGAATATAACTCTATATACTTTCTAAATCTATAACCTAAAAAGACATAAACAAATGTTATTGATAGATATTACATAAATTAGAGTTACAAAAGACACTCATCACCCACATGAGGGTCCTCAAGGGGTCACTCGGTCAGTGTCCACCATCCATTCAAGGAGAAATAGTGAAGATACACTGTGAAGCTAATCCTGGTTACCTCTTGGGAGTGGCAGCAGCAAATGAATCAGACCCAAATTAACGATGGATCATGGACACTTTATGGAGTGTGAGACCCAGAGATGAGGCCGGAATTCATGCACTTGCCCTTATCAACAAATCTGCAGGACAACCCCAAGCTTGGAGGTGGATGCAAAAAATGGTAATGTGACTTTGGGTTTATTCCTGCTTAACTTATATTGGTGGTAGATTCCTAGAATCTAATTTTCACGAAGCGCCATTAATTTTGGTTTTAAATTTTGAATGCCTTGTATTGATATTTCAGTCCATTGTATGCACTATGATTTTATAAAATGTAATATATATTTATAATTTAATAATATATATATAATATATGTAAAAAACCAAATAAATTGTAATCATTACATATATAACATAGTTTTATTCTTATCTTAAATTTGAGTGTTTTTTAAGTAATTTTATTATATATTTAATGATACTTATAGAGAAAGTGTATTTTATGATTTCAATTTTTCATGTAGATAATATTAGTAGAAATTGTGAGCTCTTGTAACATGTTTTATTTTTGATAAGTTATTTTTTATTTAATAAAGGAGGGTATGGAAAAAAAGGAAATATGAAAATATGAAGAAATATAAAATAAAAAAAGAGATGAAATAAAATCCCATCAAAAGAAAATCAAAAAATTTATATAAGTGTGTTTGCTTAAATGCCACTTCATCAACTAAATTGTAGTTGTAATAAATAAAGGTTTGTGTGCAGCTTGCTTTTATGCCACATTTTTTTCTTCTGATTTGGATCAAATTGTTTAACCTTGATCAAATCTAAATTTTTGTATTAGATTACTGAATAAGTCCAGCCAAACAATTTAATCTTGATTTAACATTAGAAGATAGGATTGAATAGGATAAATAAATGGCCCAATATGCTAAAAACTTAGCCAAAATTGTATTAGAATAGGATAATCAGTAAGTTAGTTAAATAAGGGCAGATAGTTTAGATGCGCCCAAATTTTATTAGTTTTCAATTAGCGTTTAATTACCTTTTTAAAAGGTGATTAATTCTTTTGTAAATAAACATTTAAATGTTTTTTAAGCCAAAGTTCATATACGACAAAGCTTATTCGTCGGTAAGTGATAAAGTGCATGCAATATTTGACGGTGATCTGCCTCCTCGCCAAGATCAACGGCGGGGAAGCCACTTCCCATCCCTCCACCATGATACGAGATAACAGTAGGGGTGGTGTGCGAAATTCTTTTTCCCCGCGCGGGCCCTCTACTTACATGTCACCATCTTTGCACTTCGCATCCCCCTCGCACCTTATTGCTTACTACTATCGCCCCCCTCTGAAATATGCTTTCCTTCCTTCCTTCCTTCTCCCACTTCCCGCACTATCGACCTTCAACCACTCCATGTCACGTGCCCTCACCCGTTACCACCTACCCATTGTCGAATATCCATTTCCACCATTTATTGCCTCCCGTTGCTGATCTCCCTACATTAAATTCCTAATTAGCCGATCAAAAACAAATGTCCTATAATGGTAGCCTTAATCCAATGATAAATATACCTTCACCGTATTACACCTGATTTCTTCAATAGCTCTTTCATTGTTTCCTTCACTGTTCCTATTCTCACAGATTCATACCATTTCCGAGCCTGCAACAATAAACGTCCTTTTAACGTATCTCTGAAATTTTTCTGCCATCCTGTATTTCAGTTTTCTTATGGGTCCAAAGAAGAAAGACAAGACATCTGTCAATTCCTCTACAATACAAGAAACTCCAAAGGCCTTCAATGCCTTACACCTGGACCATATCCCATTAACTGACCAATATTTGAAAATTGCAGACACAAAATGTGAATTTGACATGTTCGAATTGCACAATTGGCTAAAACAAACATACTTTGACTCTGAAGATGAAATAAACCTATGGGAATCCCTTCTACCTTTGTACATGTTTCCTCAAACCTATTCCTTTTTTGATTTAGTCATCTGGCACCAATCCAAATATAATCCTTTACATAGAATAATGGTAACTCAGAATGGACACATTCTGATATCTCTCACTCCAGAAACCATTAATAAAACATTTCTGACCCTAGAAAATGGTTCTCTTAGCTTTTTCTCCACTACAACATTAATTGACCTATATCATAAGCTGACCTTCCCCCAAAGAGCTCAAATTTTCGAGATCTTTCTCCCTGAAGGTGCTGAGCTCCCCAATAAGAATCCTCCTTATCGATCATCTATGTTCCCTCAAAGAGCCAAACACATAATTTCCCTAATTTCTTGCTTGTTAGGCTACCAATTAGATCAATGGGTAGATGAAGCTATCCTAGGCTATCTGTCAATTTTTTCTAAAGAAAACAAACATGCCTTCATGTATAACTATAGTGAATTTTTGGCTGAAGCTATTCATGAACAATTGACGAATATCACTACTCAATGTGTGTTCAAATACTCCTCTGTGCTAGTTCATATGTTTATTTTTCACTAGGGAGACAAGATACCAATTGTTTTGCACGAGAAAGATGATCAACAAGAGTCAAGTAGTCACACAATGGACCTCATTGGTTAGGAATAACTCAATTGAGTTTAGATTTCCAGACTTCATTGATTGCTTCATTCACCCATTTCCACAACTTCTCAATAGTTAAAGTGACCCCAGGATCAATACAGAAATCAAAAGGATCCTGCATCTCAGTGATCAAGTTAGAAAAAGATACTGGTATCTTTACCAAAACTACATAGAGATCAGAGTATATGGTTGTGAATGGGCTCCATATAAGTTGCCCAAATACATTTCAAATAGAATTTTCTCTTTGGAATATATTAGGAAAATGATGAATATGGATGAGCTTCATTTTATTTTAGGGAAGAGGAGATCATAGTTCAAGATAAAGGCACAAGTATGATCATTCATCTATAATATTATATCAATAGGTTTAAAAGTAGGTCCCATACTAAAATGGATGGGTTTCCAACCAAGCTTCACCTAGTCTTATAACCCATTCAGTATTATCTCAGACTTAAGGGTCGAACTCAAAACCACACCTTACAATCATAGACCAAGGATAGAGATTGAGAAGTTTAGAAATCAATAAAAGTGGGAAGAGAATACTCTTGAAGAAGAAGAAGAATAGGTTTTATCTCCTTCTACTCTTCAGACTCCTACTTCTCAAACCAAGCATGATAAGAGGCCCAAGGAAGGATCTACATCATCAGCAGTTAGAGAAAAGGAATTCATTCACTATTGGAAGAAATCAAGGACTGGATCCAAAGGCACTACCACTACTCAAGGATAGAAGGAACCTATGATCATCAATTTCGATGATTCACATGTATCTATATGGATAGAAGAACATGTAATCGCTACATGTTCTTCTTCAGCTTCACAAAATTTGCTAGAAATCACTCAATGTGCAAGACCAAGTGAAACAGAGGATACAAATGATCTATTTTTGATTGTTAGTTTATTTTGTGCTAATATCAATTACAGATTTCTAAACACGTGCTTTCTTATTGCTTCTTGCACTGAGGTTTCAATTGTTGTTTGTGTATGTAATTAGCTAAACTTCCTTAAGTTTAAAATTACATTCATTAGAAAAATAGCTTCAAAAACAAGAACAAAACAACAGACATTAAAAGTACAACAAACCATCAAAGAGACACTTTAACACAGTGTTTTGATGAAGGAGTTCACCCCTCTTGGGTTACATCTCCTCGGTCCAGCTTCGATGGCTTGGGCTCCTGTATTAGCTCAATATGGAAAAATGTTGTTTTACAAAGCTCTATGGCTCCTGATACCTGCACCATTGTGTTCAAAATGTCCAAATTATCCAATAACACCTGTTCCTCAGCACAATTTGGTTGAAAATTGGATTCCCTATGACTCAAACAATCTTTTCCTAGAAAAATTCCTCTAAATTTGGAATGAATCCAGTTAGAGCACTAAATGTGGAGGCATGCCCAAAAGTGGTGGCACTGCCAGAATTTCCGCTAGACTAAACTCGAAGGTAAATAACATTTAAGATAGGATTAGTTGCCCACTAATCCGCAATTAGCGCGATGACCGAGGTGTTAGTGTTGACCACAATCATAGGAGATTTATGTGGGTCACATGTTGTGGTTACCGCACAGTTTTGGAGCCCACCGCACTGACTGTTTGGTGTAATATCCATTGCATTCACATGGGCGAGCACTAACCATCATGGACTTGATGTGTTGTAGGCATCAGATAAACTCTAACTGTAACTGCCAAAATTTGGGTGTTCACATGTGGAGACAGTATACTTTAACGGTTATGGAAATATCCGCTGGAGTTAACATCACTGTGACCACATTGTTGTGGGTTGGTGTTCACATGCGGAGGGTTGGCCCTCCTAATTGCCTATGCAAAACATTTTAAAATTTAAATACAATCGATGAACTAATGGGGCAAGCATCACCTGGTAGCGGAGGCGGTTAAGGCATGTGGACTGTGTGCCGAAGTTCGTGGGTTTGACCCCGACTAACACCAAACATTTTGTTGAACTACACTCTCCTTAGGTCGTTGGGAGGTGCCATGTGGCATTATTTCATTGGTCCAAAATAAAACCAATCAAATGTGCCAACACACCACCTGTGTAACCCAACGAAATGATGCCACTTGTCTATTTGTGATTTGGTGTTGACCTTCATTGAACCTGCCTAATCACTTTCCACGTTAGCAGTACAGAATGTTGATTGTGTAGTGACTGGGATTTTTTTTGCAAATTTCATATGTTTAGCAAAGTGATCGGAACATAATAACTTTCTCATGCAAACTCAGTTTTCGGCGAAATGAGTTGCATTAGGATAATTTTTCCGAGATGGGCACGTTCGTTCAGGTTTCAAGCCATTATGAGAACTTTGTTTTTTGAGCTAAATATTGAGTGCTTGATCATTCCTCCCCACTAGAAGCCTTTTGGACCCCATAAAATACTATTAATTGTTCTACAGGTGAGGGCACAACTCCCTCACCTTCTCAATCTACAACCATTTGGCTTGAGAATGCCTTTGTCCCTTGAGTCCCACTCTAAGGTATTCAACATCCCCTCTCTTTAGTATCTTGATTCTTCTATCAAGTATGAGATCTTGCTAAAGCTCATCTAGATATTTTGGGAAGAAATCATCTATTGATGGTAAATGAACATGCTCTCCTTGATCGTCAATCAAAGGCAGCTCAAATAATCTCACATTATCAACATTAACAACATAGTATATTTGCATATAAGGAGGCAAATCAAGCTTAAATACATTGTTACCAATCATTTCCATAATTTTAAAAGGACCATAGGGATTGGCTTAAACTTTTTACCTTCCCCTTGAAGTCTCTCTTTGCCAAGTTATAACCAAACTTCGTCACCAACTTGAAATTTGTGATTAGCCTGATGTTTGTCATGCCTTTCCTTGTAGTTGCTCTGAATTTTCTCAAGTTGTTCCTGCACTGTATGATGTATCAACTGAATTTTCTCTATGAACTTCCTTACCTTATCGATGTCACTGTGACCATCGACGGTGAAATCCTCCTCAAAGATGAAGTCCAATGGCGATCTTGGAAATTACGCATAACATGCCTCAAATGGTGATGTGTTTGTGGAATAATGGTATGCCATGTTGTATGCATGTTGTGTGTAATGCAATATTCATCCCACAACTTGGGATGTTCGCTGCAATATCCTCTAAGAATATGAATAATTGCTCTCTTGGCCACCTCGGTTTTTCCATCTGTTTGTGGATGAAAGGTTGTACTCTTCTTCAACTTTGTGTCCGTCATGTCCCACAAATTTGACCAAAAATTCCCAACAAATTGAGAATCTCGATCACTTACAATAGAACTAGGAAGAGCAAAATGAACCGAAATGTTTTGGAAGAAAAGATGAGATGTTTTTTAGCTACAATTTTCTTCTTGCATGGTGTTAGTATGCACATCTTGATGAACTTGTCTACAACTACATACAAATAATCGTGACCTTTCCTTGACAATGGAAGACCTCCTACAAAATCCATTGAGATACTCTCCCATGGACATCAAGGTACCAGAAATGGAGTGTATAAACAAGGTTTCCTATTGCTAGGATTACTTGTAGCACATAAATAACATCCTCTTATGAAACGATAAACATTATCCAACATGTGTGGCCAATAACAATACCTTCGAAGATTCATTATTATCTTGCCTACATCAAAGTGTCCAACAATCAATGAATTGTGCACCTCCCTTATGATACTGTTTCTTTCTCCCTGTGGAATACACAACTTTCCCAAGTGATACAAAAAACTGTTATGTACATGATAATCCAACTCTTCAATTTGGTTTCCTTGACTCAAGCTTGCATATACTTCTTCAAAGACACTATCATTTTCATATTTTTTTATGTAACTTTCATGCAAAACAGAATTATGCTGGAATATAACAGATGAATTTATAATAGGCCTTGAAAGCATATAAACTACCTTATTGTAGATTCCCCTTTTATACCTGATAACGAAATGAAATTGTTGGAGAAAACCCATCCATCTGAAATGTCGTGACTCCTGGAACTTTGACTGTGACAGTGAATATTGCAATGGTTGATGGTCGGTATGGATGATCGTCTCCTTCCCCATCAAATAGTGTTTCCATTTATTAACACTTTGTACCAATGCAAAAAATTCTTTTTCATAGGTGGGATAGTTAGTTACAGATCCATTAAAGATTTCAGAATGAAATAAAATGGGCTTACCATGCTGCAATATAACTACTCCCATGGCGTAATTACTTTCATCCGTTTGAATTTGGAATGGTTTTCTAAGATCCAAAAGATCCAGTACTGGTGTTGAACTTATCCTTTTCTTAAAAGCATAAAATGCTTTCTACTGTACATCTCCCTAATGGAAAACTTTCTTGACACTTGTCAATGCATGTAGTGGAGCTGCAATGGAAGAAAAATTAGCAATAAACTTTCTCCAATATTGTGTTGCCCCTAAAAATCTTCTTACCTCTGTAATTGTATTGGGCTTGGGCCAATTCAGAATGACCTCAACCTAAGAGGGATCGATCTTCAGCTCACCTCCTCCAAAAATGTGTCCCAAATACACTAAATAATTATTTCCAAATTCACACTTCGACATCATTAAAAACAAATGTTCTTTTCTCAAGACATCAAGTACTTTTTTTACATGCATGACATGTTCATCTCTTGACTTGCTAAATATGAGAATATGATCTAAGTAGACAATCGCAAATTCATCTAGAAATGGTCTCAATATATCATTCATTACCCTCATGAAATTAGCTAGAGCATTTGTAAGACCGAAAGGTATAAATAGCCATTCAAACAATCCTTGTTTAGTTTTAAATACAATTTTCCAAATGTCTTCTTTAGCTATCACAACTTGATGATAACCACTTGGTAAGTCTAAATTAGTGAAATACATTTCATACCTCAATTTATCAATCAAGTAATCAATTATTTGGAGTGGATAATGATTCTTTACCGTGATTGTGTTCAGTGCACGGAAATCCACACACATGCACCAAGTTCCATCCTTCTTTGGCACCAAGACAATGGGCAAACCACATGGCGAAGTAGATGGGCATATGCTACCTTCACTCAACAATTCTTGATTTTTCTTTTTGATTTCCATTCTCTCCATAATCGACATGCGATACATGCCTATGTTTGGAAGTGGAACATCCTGTTGCAACTGAATCTCATGCTGAATTCCCCTCTTGGGAGGTAAACCCTTTGGTTCCTGAACATCTCATCATGCTTGCGAACCACATCAAACAAATCATATTTCAATTTATCATCACACCCTTCAAAAGATTCATAATCAATACCATTCTTTTTCTTGATCGTGAGAAGCACAAAATTTTTACTTGCATTTACTTGTCTCTTCATCTACCCTGCATTAACCAAAGAAATGTTCATCTTTTTGCGATGGGCTCTCAAAATCCACTCCACCCCATTCTTGAGAAATATGTATTTGTTGTCATGGTGATAAAATACTTTTTTCTATCATACAAATAAGGACTACCCAAAATGATTCTTGAGAGGTCAGCTGGAACTATGTCTAACTGAACTTCAACAATGAACTTTTCAGTAATGGTGAACTTGAATAAACACTTCCTTGTAACCTGTAAGTTTGCATTGTTAACTATCTAACCCAATGGATATGGTTTATGATGGGGTACATTTTCAAGTTTTAGTTTTTTAACCAAGTCTTCTGAAATCAAGTTTTATTGTGAACCACTATCAAATAATGCATCAATCTTTGTATGATTTGAAATCACAGAAAATAAACAATGCGAGAGCATAGCACATAAAACACATATACACAAATATTTTCCCTTGGATCCCAAAACTGGGACTACCAGCTTGATTTTTCATTATGTTCCTTTCAATTTTACAATACATGTTTATACATGCCGAAGCATCCAATACCATGGAACGAAAACCATCGCGTCCAAAACCATGTGCCAAAAATCATGCACAAAACCATAGGTAGGTCTGCCCAACCTAACATAGGGCCCAAAACCAAAATTTTTCGAGTGCTTCCCTAGATCCCATAGAGTGGGGTTACTTGCACCCCTCAAACCCCCTATGACTCCCTCCGCTATGCAATCGGTGCAATGAAGGGGGGGATCCACCCCCCTTCTAACCCCCTGGTTAACTATGTGGGCTAGTCGTGGAAATAATATAACACAACCCAACAGTTCGCCCACTTGTTGTTTTCTTTCCATAGGGGGGCACAAGAGAGCTTAGTCTTTTACCCAGCCCTGCAATGCCCATTTTTCTCTACACCAAGAGAACTTCTTAGAGCTCATAGATTTTGTCAATGCATCTGTAGTATTCTTCAAAGTGTCCACCTTACCAGCAACACCTTTTTATCTTCTATCATATCTTTCACAAAGTGATACTGAACATCAATGTGCTTTGTTTTGGAATGATATGCAGGGCTCTTTGCCAAGAAAATTGCACTTTGGCTGTCACAGTCTATCCTTATAACTCCCTTTACTAACCCCATACTTGAACACAATCTCTGCAACCAAACTGCTTCCTTCCTTACATGAGTGGCTGTGATGTATTATGCCTCTGTAGTTGATAGTGCCACTACAAATTATTTCTTACTCATCCAACTCAATGCACCTCCAAATAGGTTAAAAACATACCCACTTGTAGATCTTCTCTGATCCAGATCTCCAGCCCAGTTTGCTTCAAAAAAGACATGAATATCCAACACTTTGTCCAATCCTGGTCTTCCTTGGTAGCACAAGCCCTAATCACTAGTGCCACACAAATACCTGAAATCTCGCTTCACTGTTGTTCAGTGCTCCTTCCCTAGTTTTGACATAAACCTACTCAATTCTTGATCCAGGTGGATATTGGTGGCCACCTGCTAATTCCACTTGGATCCCCTCTAGTGCTTCTTTCAGTTTTTTCTTTTTCCTTAATTATAGCACAATTTACTATTTTTAGCAGTTTTTCGAGTCCTAAACTTCCAGAGCCGTTTTGAGGCCCTAAATGACATTTTTTGGGAAATCTACCGCAAACTATTATTTTGCCTAAAAATCGTATTTTCTGTCATAGTCCTCAGAGATATCTTTCCAATGGACTATCATGCGCGTCAAACAGAGATAACACGACCAATTCGCGACCCTGGGAAGTTGATGTACCAACTTACCCAAAAATGGGGCCCACAATTTGGCGTTTCATCTTCTAGGGTTAGGTTTTGGA
>APFE031686816.1:0-12474 GCA_000404065.3 Pinus taeda
GGTGGTTGAGGGGTAAAAATAAGGACTTTTTTAATTAGAAATATGAATTGGGAGCGGGTGGGGGGATTCAAAGAAAATGATTTTGGGCAGTGTTTATCAATATGTAGTGAACTTGGGGATATTCTTTAATATTCCATGAATACACGCACTATGTCAAATGTTCACTAAGTGAAGATCCTACACCTAAATATCATCTTCTTTCTCCTTTTGAAGCTCCAGTATGACCCTATCTATAAAATTATTACATATTTCTTCACATTTAGATTATATTTTTTTATTTTGTCTCATCTATGTTTAAGTATTCCTTAAAATTCTAGAAAATTTCCTCTTCAAGTTCTTTTATGGTATCCTCTTCAATTTTTGAAGTAAGATCTCCATCCCTATTCTTTGGTTCAAACTCTTGTAAATGCATTTTCAATTTCTTAACATCGTTAAGAAGTTTTTGACTAATCTATAACAATATATTGGATTAGTGATTCAGAAAATATCCTCTCTTTACATATCTCATGTTTACAAATGAATTAGAGGCTAGATGTTATATGTTATATGTGTCTTGTATTATCGAATAGTGGTAGGGGTAAGGTATTGATAGAAAAGGTTGATAGTGTTAATGGTGACATGGGTTAGGTACTATATGAGTTAGGGTTTACATGTTACTATTTAGGTGTTAAAGAGGTTAGGAATTAATAACTACAGTGGGATATTATGAATTGTTTGTTTAATCCATAATTTTTACTACTTAAGGGTTTTCTATTTAATGGGTTGGGATATACGGGATATGGATAATAGTTGTTAGGGGATAGAGGTTGTTATGTTTATAGGATATAAGCATTAGGGGTTAGCAGATAGAGAAAAAGAGCTATATGAGTTAGATTGCAAGGGATATAGTTTATCAGGATTACAAATTTTATGGTTTGCAAGGGTCACTAATTAGCAGCTATATGGGTTAAAGGTTAGGAATTAGAAGACATATAGATTATGGATTACTATATATGGATTAAAGGTAATGGTTTATGTTAATAGTTTTAGAGGTTGTAAGTTATAAGGGTTACTAGTTAGGGTTTATAGTGGCTAAAGGTGAGGTTAGTGTTAGGGTTGATAGGCTTTAGATTCTAGGGTACATGTGTGAAGTGTGATATTGGAGTGGGGATACTTTTCAATGAATTGTTTCATCGATGGGGTGCTCCATTGAACATATCAAAATATGCGCATCATTGTGAAAATTATTCAAATGTCCAAATTTCATATATTATTAGAAGGCCCTTTAATTTTGTTTGGAAATAACTAATTTAATGATTAATGCAATTCTTAATATTTACCTTTAATAATCCTTTAATTTCTAAGACTAGTTGATCTTCATCGATGAGATGAAAATACATTCTAACAAATAGATTGTTAAGTAGTTTCTTCTTCAAATGTAAAACATGGAAAGCATCACAGGCTCTATTATTGTTATAAATTCCTAGTAAATAGGTCACATTATCCACTTTTTCTCACACTTTAGAAAGACCACAAAAGTTGAGTTGGATCTTGTTCCATATTTGTTGCCTCAAAATTGTTTTCTTGTAAGGTGATAAACATACGAAATTGACATATCCTATATTGCACTAGCACTCAAAATTATAATCATTGAAATGAATCATCATGTTTGTTTCTATGTTTGGATTCTCCTTAAGGATATTATGGATCTTATGCAAATCTTGAAGAGTCTCAATTACAACTGGATCTAAATTACGTTTAGAAAAAATGACTCTTTAGTTTCTTGATTTTTAGAGCCATATAAAGATTTGAAAATAGAGATAATGGTGGATAAATGGTAGGTATGATTGTATGAATATTCAATCAGTTGATTGTTCACCTAATGTTTAAGTGATAGTCTTTAATAGTAGGTTGATATTCACTTTGAAAAATAGCTTTTGACCTAGTTCCTCTTCAAAAGTGAGACATGGAAAACCTCATAAAATATATGTTTCATAGAAATTCCTAGTAAATAGGTTGCATCAACCCTTTTTCACTTACTGTAGAAAGACTATAAAACCTAGTTTGAAGCTTGTTTCTTTTTTCCCGTAAGTTTTTTTCTTGTAAGGTTGTAAAAATAAAATAACCATGTCTCCTATATCATGTTGGCATTCAGAATGATGTTTTTCAATGAAATGAATCATCATATTTGTTACATGGTTGGTTTCTAGATGAGGATCATATAAATCTTATGAAAAACATGAAAAGCGTTCGTTGTAACTTGAATCATATTAAGTGGAACAAAATGACTCTTTGGGTGATAAATTTTTATAGATGTAAAATTATTTAAAGGGAGATATTGTGGTGGATAAATGATAGGTATAAATTTACTAATACTCAGTTAGTTGATTGTTCACCCAACATTTAGCTGATGGTTTTTACTAGTAGGGAAGTTTACTTTCAAGTTTTCATCTTGTCTCTATTCAATATCATGTTAGTTGTCTAGTGTTCAACTATGTCATAAGGTTCATCGAACTTCAACCTTGAGGTTTGAATTTTGGTGAACCTTAAAAACATTTTGAGGTTCAACGAACCTCATCGAACCTCATGGCCACTAACCAATTCCATAGATCAAAACTCATAACATCATGTCATAACTCAAGATTGTAATATATCCTTGCAGTTTCCATGTTCGTGATAGTTTTTTTTATTGATGTTGATTTCTTACAATTTTATCTCATATTTAATTTTCAAGTTAATATATATATAAATATATAAAATTTATATAGACGAACCTAATGGCAAACCTTATTCGAACCCCATCAAAAAATTAGAACTTGAACTGAACCTAATCATTGCCAAACCCAAATTTGAACCCAAACCATGTGACATTGGTGTTTGGCCATGTTCATTTGCAATCATGAATTGGTCAATAAAATTTAATTCTTTGTGCATTGATAGAGGATTGAAAGAAATTGGAAACGTTTCTACTTGTTGGCACACTATTGGGAAAAAAATCAAGAATGTAAACATTGCCAATTGATTATTAACAACTAACATTTGAAAAAGAGAAGGAAAGCATTTATGTAGCCAATTTTAGTTTCAACCACGTATAAAAAAATACTTTCAATCCTTCATGTGTTATTGCAAGATTGAATACATCCAACAACATTTTTTTTTTTTCCTCAACGAAATATCTTTATATTATATATGAGGAATACATATGTTTTTGTCCTCAAGGACCCATCAATCAACATAGATTGAAGCTATGATAAAGATATACTCATTATTAAATTAAAATCTCACATGTAGGAACTGAACTTGAGTGGGGATGATAACAACATTTATCCCAACCACCCAAGCTACTTCCAACTGAAATCAACATTTACGCTTGTCAATATATAGTTGAAAGTAAAATAGAAACATAAACACTATTAGTTAATAAATTTTGCATAAAGAATTAAATCCTAATAAAACTCTAATGACATACATGGTGTTGATGAATAAATTTGATAACATTTATTATTAAAATTTATTAAAAAAGAAAAACTTAACCCTTGAGTTAAAATACAGATGGAAATGTTTGGTTTTGATTAGTAAAGGAAATTATGTTGAAATGTAAATCAAGTTAATTTACTATGCTTATGCATAATTATTGCAAATAGTTAAGGAGCATCCCATCTTTTTTTTGTTGTTTTATGAATAGTGAGGGCCTTGATACAACTCCATAGCTCAAATGTGTGTTTTATTAACACCTCGATTGAGATTTTATCCTATCCACAAATAAACCTCTATTGAGAGATTATATAAGCAATTGATTGAGATATTGATACATGAATTGAAATCTCTAAATTCTTAATTGAGAGCCAAAATTTATTATTTCACCCTCTTGCTTGCCAAAACTTGTTCCCCATTTTCAAGGATTCACCCCATAATAAGATGATTTTTTTCATCACTTACCATGAACATATTGAACCATTTAGGTCCATTAGTGATCCAATATCTAAGCATATATTGATTCAAAAATTTATTGTTCAATAGCAACCATGTCAAAATGTGTGATTTATGGGGGCACTTGAAACTCCATACATTTTTACAACATTAACTACTTTCAGGATCCTATACCCCCAGTAGAGCTAAAGCCTTGTATCCCTCCTTAGGAATATAGGAACCTAAAGTATACAAAGACCACTTCATACTATCTTCTTCAATATTTATACATACAAACACTAGAATTGAATTAAAAAATATAAGAGCCTTAGATGGAAAGATCTTCTTATCTTATCCCTAATTCCCTATTAGATAACCATTTCTAATTCCAAACTATAATCAAATTCAAATCAATAGTTTTGGTAAATATATAAATATACCCCTATTCCTCACAATTTTAATAAAATTCCATAGGCACCCATAGTCCTCTCCACCACCAATCTGAGATCCACACCACTATCACAATTTTTCCTCATTGAAAATTCCATAGTAATTAATTAACAACTAAGGGAAAAGATAACATCATCACTTTCTAGATAACATAAATATATGAAAATTCTATGAATGATTTTGAAACCATTCTTCCACATAGTCCAAGCAGATATACTTTTCTTTCATTTTATGACACTAGATCCATTATCCTTGTATATTCCTCCAAACCTTTTAGTCTTCTAGTAATTTAGAGAAGAGGAAAATATATTTAAGAACCCATCCCCACAAAGATTTAATAACTACTAGTCCTCTCCACTTTGTAAAGGGAATATCCTTGTTCTCTCTACCCTTTAACTAGATAAATATGAACATAAGTCTTATCTTGGTCTGAAAAAATCCTTTTGGTATCAATTTTAATGCCATCCAATAGATAGGAATTGCTTCTAACACTACTTTTTAAAAAGCTAGGCTTCATCCTCTATATAACCAACAATTATACAATAAATATTAACTTTTTCTCCACTTTAACCATAAACTATTTACTCCTATATACTCTTGTAGTATTTTTCAAACTTCAATAGATACCTTGTCATGGTATTATCAAGTGTCCACAAAAAATCTGCAAAATTATCATAGAAACGTAAATAGATTCTATACACCAATACATGCATGCCACTAATAAAATGATTTAAGATACAAAGGAAATGATAACCTCATTAGTTGATTTGTAAACTAACATGGATATTCCACTCAACAGTTCGTCATAAAAAATTTACTAAAATATATTAGAAAATCCAAAATATACACTATGAGGGTATATTTCTCCTTAGATTTTGCGGTATTTAATTAATGTTTATTATGTATGCATGTAAATTTTAAGTATGAAGAAAATACATAACATAAATAAAACTCACAAATTGCAAGTTAACATAGGATATAAGCTAGGAAACATTTTCAAGAGAAAACCCAGCTAAAAGGTGAGGTTGCTATGTTATCTTTCTATGAATGCAAAATGGATTTAAGTACAAAGAAGTGAGTATTGTGGCTCATGGAATGCTATAGTACACAATTACATATACATGATGCAACACTTCATATATATTAGAAATTGTTTAACTCTCATAATGAGCTCTTTTTATTAAGCCACAATTGTATCTCAATATAAATCTGTGTAACACTTTTCATAGGGTTTGATGTTAGTATTAACAATGTGAGAGAAACAATAAATCAACAACAATTAAATATATAGAAACAACACATAAATGATGGACGTGATTTAACTTTGAAAACCTCAATCAGATAAAAAGGAAACTTATAATGGGGGTTTCGTAGCATATTTATAGGATTCATTACATGCAATAACATATTCAATACGATGGGCCATGAATACTAGGTTCCCAAAAACCTCTTATTATAGACTAAAAATCCTTGACTTTATGACTCAATCATGTTTACCTAACAATCTGATGCAGGAGCACCCAGCAACAAAGCCAGCAAATGTGGACCAGAAGATCAGAATAGAGAAAAAGCCTGTTTTAAAGCAGAAAAGCAGATTTAAAGTGGATTTAAAGCAGTTGTTAACAGCCATGCATGCTTTTGGAGAGCTTTCATTGAAGAAAAACTAGGAGAAGATATTATCAATTCTTCCTAATGCAACTTATATAAATGTATAGTGTGATAGGGTGTGAGACAGGTATCTTATTTGTGAGGAAATTTGTGAGTGAGCTAGATGTAGCCGAGTGTGAGCTCGTTTTTAAGGTTGAAATGCCTTAATTTTGTAATTGTTCAGTAAATATATAAAATATGTTCACTCTTAGTTGTATGCGCCTCCCTGTGTGTGTTTTGTAATTAAGTATTATGAATTTATTGATCGTCGTCTACATGCAAACCCTTTGGACGGACTTTGAATTTTAGGCTCATGTATACTCCGATGTATATCAGTCTATAAAAACCACAAGGATGCTTCTGATATCCGCATAGCACATGTAAACTGCTGGGCGCATCTCATTGGGGATAACAGTATGCAGTTATTATAAACCTGTGTGAAGCGTGGACAGATATATATATCAATGGTGTTGCAATGAATTATATGGCTGCGGTTTTGTTTAAGTATTTCAGTTAATAGGTCTGCGTATATTGTGATATTGTTTGATGTATTGGGTTGATGTGTTAACATAATGATACTTGTGGTTATAATGTTTCACATGTATTAAAATATGTGAGCCGCAGTTTTGAGGCTCAACGCTTTGTGTGCTGAGATTTTTATAAGGAAAAGGGGTTTTGGGTTTATACCCAGACCACTTTTCTTCACAATCCCCCTTTGAACTTGAGTTGGAAAAATTCTTCAAATCTAATGTAAAAAAATCATTTATTCGAAAATTTTTATAGATCTATTACATGGCCAAAAGGAACCTTAACATGGAAAATAGCAAGTCTATTTCTAGGCTCGATTACATGCTATACCATGGGACAATACCATGGGTCATGAATACCACATGACTAAACAAACAAATATAGTAGATTGAAATGTCCACAATAAGCATACGTTGGATGTAATAAACAAAATCGATTTTGTGTCTAGTGAGTACCCACTATACATGCTTTTGAGTAGATCCACGCTTGAAAATTTTGAAAATACATGAAATTATATGTATGTTTCAAGAAACACACATTTTCATGTATTTTCAAATTTTTCCAGTGTGAAAGAAACATGTTTGTTTATGTTTTTTTTTTTTTTTTTTGTAGGCCTACTCAAAAGTATGTAGAGTGGGTACTCATTGGATGTGAAATCTAAATATAATTATGCATCCAACGGGTGCTTATAAGAAACATATTTTTCATGTAGTTTCAATTTTTTTGGTGTTGGTCTACCCAAAAGTATGTAGAGTGAGTACTCATTGGATTCAGAATTGGAATATATTTTTCATCTAATGGATGCATACATTTGGCATTTGAGTATGCCTATAAGGAGATAATTTGAAAATGCAATTAAAAAAGGTAGTTTTCTTTCTTTTCATTTAAAACTTTGTAACTCTTATTGTATTATGTTAACTATTATTTTATTATTTTCTTTAGGAGGTCCATTTTAGACCTAAAAATTCCCCTATTGTATATTCATATACCCATTTATATGTATTTTTTTTTAATATCCATCTCCAAAGTTTTTGTTTGTCTTTTTTTTTGTTGGGCACTTACAAATTCCACCATCCTCTTTCCTTCCCATTGCCTTGACATCAATTTGTAGTTGTGTTCCCACATCAATCTAGCTATGTGGCCTCCATGGACCTACTAATAGTGTTTACCATTTGTTAATTCTCAAGTTGACCCACCATGCCAATGAATTAATCCACACTCGATTCACTCCACTTGACTATCTTCATTATAGCCTCACACAATGAATCACAACCATGGTTTTGATACTAGTCACTAGTATTAAAAATGTCAAATAAATAATAAATAGGAAATAATAAAACATATAACAACAATATATAAATCCCAAGACATGATTTATCTTGGAAAAAAATGAATCAATGAAAACTTGATTCATTCCACCATAACGTCTCCATGATAGTCTCATGTAACAACTCACAGCCATGGCTTTGATACCACTTGGTAGTACTAAAAATACCAAAAAAATAATAAATCAATAATACTAAAACATATAGAATTAACATATAATTAATGAGACATATTTTATCTTGGAAAATAAATCAAAAGATACCTTAAAATGAAGGTTTCCTAGCCTATTTATAGACTTCATTACATGCAATACCATGTCGTTACATGCAATACCATGAGTCACAAATACCATGTGCTTGAAAACCATGTAATGTAGAGTAAACAACTTTGACTCTATGACTAAGTCAAGTTTACTTAACATCAAAGTGTACCTTTAGCGTTAAGGGGTAACATTGCGGTGTGACCCCATTAAAATCTCAACAACATTTGGGAAATTAATTTCCAAAGATTGTGTTCATAATTTGAAAACTATTTGTGCACCATGAGAGATCACTTAATTAAAAATGTTTAAAATACATATGTTCACACACATAATTACACATATTTTCATACTTTTATCATGTCTTCATTCTTTTATAACTATTTTACTAATGGTAAAATCATTTGTAATTATTGATAACTCCTTATGGAATATTATCATTAGCCGTAAAAAATTGTATCATTCACTGAATAGTTTATCTTTTATATAATCAAATAAATTCCTTTATTTATATTTTTTTCAAAAGAAAATTTACAACGCTCCCTTATATTAATGGATCAATACCTGATGTAAACTTATTTACATTGATTACTATGAGTGACCCAACAAAGGCATTGGGTGAGACATGCAACAATGGAAACCAAATTAGATTCAAAGTCTCATGTATGAAGCTCAGATTATTTAAACACTTGAACTAACCCACAAAGTTACCATGTAAAAAGTACTTGTATTTTCATAATTGGCCATCGTCTTTATATCCATTTTCATAATAACTAGCCTAGATCCATCTTAACTTTAGATCTATTAAACAACCAAAGGGATCAAATCTCTCAAGGCGCAAACCTATTTTTGAGTGCAAAACATAAGTGCACATCGAGAGATTTGATCCCTCTTGGTGCTTTATAGATCAGAGTTAAGATGGATATATGCTAGTTCTAGTCATGCGTGGCCACACAAAATTTTTAAAACATATGATTAATCTAATCATTTTAAGTATGTTAAAATATGTCTAATATTAATCTTATGAGTTCCTTCTTTTCTGCATCTCATACACATTAGAACTGTATTTGTATTAAATACTCGAATTCCAACATATGACTCCTTTCGCACGTGATGCATTTGAAATTTAAGCTAATTGATAAATCCTATCACGAAATTTTTGATGTGAAATATTCATATTAGTTATATTTATAGGTTGATCTCGAACATGTATACCTTTTAAAACATATTTTTTTCTTAGGATTTTCTTTTGCATCTTGTACTATGCATGAATTGGTTGAATATTTTTTCTTTGTCAATATGCTCTTCGTTGTTCAACTTTTCATTTCCTCTATTCTTCATTATCTTTAGTTGTCATTTCTTCTTCCTTGTATTGTCAATTTCCTCTTTGTTGTGCATTTTCTTGTATTTTTTTCTCTCGACACTCTTCAGTTGTTATTTGTTGTGCCCTCCTTTGTCAATATGATCTTTGATGTTCCCTTTGATATGCTCTTTATAGTTCATTTTTTTCTTTCATTTATTCTTGTTGTTGTTCAATTTTCACTTGTTGTGATTGTCTTTATTGATCTACTCTTTGATTCTATCTTTGTTGTTTATAGTCCTTAGTTTTCATTTCTTTTGCCTTTCTCTGTCAACTTGCTATTTGTTGTTCATTTCTATTTAATATTGATCTAGGATGATGATTAACGTGGATCTAGGCTCTTTGTTGTTCATTTCTATTTAATATGGATTTAGGTTGATGATTAATGTAACACAAAAATCAATGTTCTTCATTAATAATTAACACTAACCATGTTTATCCCTAGCCATGTTTTTATGGACGTGTAGTGGATGGAGCTTGTAGCATTGGAGTTTTAGAGGTTATATTACTGAGGGTGGGTTATTTTAGATATTTGATTTAAAATCTCTAAATCTAAATTTGGAATTTGAGCTAAGGTAAGGCAAATTGAATTGTGTAGCAAGCATCGATTAAATTAGGATTATGAGCAGACTAATGAAAAATAAGCAGTTGAGCAAAATAAATGAGGTATAAAATAGTTGGGTGGTTTAATTAACTAATTAGATAACATAGGTGGGCTTGGACTAATAAAATAACTCTAAATTCCATTAGCTGTGATGGGCCAGTTAAATTGCACAATAAATAGATTAGACCACCAAGAACCCAATGAAAAAATAGTTAATTAAAGATAGACAATATAGGAAGGTTAACATCTAAAAAATACATGGCTAGTTAAATTAATGAAAAAGATAATGCAGGAGATTAAACTTAGAAACCTTCAACATACATCATTCCTTCAAATATTTTAGTCATCTTTTATCAGTAGAAGCTTTGGAGATCACATAACTTACTAAGAATATGATTCATCACCTCATTAGAAAATATAACTTTAAATAGTTTTAACCACTAAACACACATTAACAAAAATCTCTTCCTACCATATCATATATAATACAAATTGTATTGACAAAATAAAAAATAAGCATTCTTATTCCTATATTACACTCTCTTTTTATAGTGTTGTACATAATTATATATCAATTTTTTTATACATTTGTTTCGTAATTAATGTTTATGTTTATACATTCAAATTAATTTATTAATTTCTATCTTTTTAGGTTTTCCTTAAATTTCCTCTAATGGGGTGATAAGGGGTGTGATATGTGGAGAGGATGATGAGGTCATTGCCACCTTGGATAATGAATAGTGAAGACGTGACATGCCATTCCTGACTCGCTTTATATGGATCGAACTCTCAACTCTCAAAGGCTCATTCAAGTTATGGATGCATATAATATCCTTCATGGGTACATCCTTGTGCTCACTTGTAGTTATGATTTCCTCCCAACCCATTTAATTATGGTGTAAAACTCATTCCAAAAGCTAGTTTTGGTGGTTGTTTTCCTTTTACACCTACCCTCTTTCCTGCCTAGATATACCTCCTCTCCTAATATATTTTTCCAATCCTCTGCTAGTGATGATTATTGCGTCCCCATCTTACTCACCTACCCTCCCCCATGAGCTCTTTGGCCTCATGCTCTCTCCTTCCCCTTGGCAGTCCCTTTCATCCCCTGACTAAGCTTTGTCCGTATTTAGCTCTAACTCTTGCTCTTGATGTTTTATCATTAACATCTCTTCCCCGCACAATTTCCATTTTCTTTGTTGCAATGACTAATCAAGGTCATTAATGACGTGGATGGACTGACCTTGTAGGTTAAGGTGGCTCCCAAGATCAATTTAGAATATAATCCTCTGCTCATCTCTTTAATAATCAAATTTCAATTAATGTTCAAAATGAAGTCCTCTTTGATTTGAAGATACTTGCAGATGTTGTTATGTGGGTGCCTAACATCAATCACACTAGGAGTTGTCATTCCTAGTACCTCCATACAATTGACCTACATTAGCAAATGAAAAAAAACCATCTGTAAGGATATTTTGGAATGGAATGATGCTAAGGATGGGATCCTCTCGATGTTGGTAGACCTGCAACTGCATATGAAGACAATGGACTATTGCATGGAATGAATGGAGGCTCGTTTGGACTAGTTGATAGTGACAAGAACAACTAGAAAAACAACTACAAATCTAATAGAGGTGGAACTCTGTGTTTCTACTTATTTTTTTGTAATGTTTTTGACACTTGGACTTCCTTTTTTTGCTACAATAGATATTTCCTTTTCTGTTGGCTCCAATATGCTAGTTTAATAAGAAGCTCTCTATTTTTATTAAGCATATAAAAATCTTCAATCAAATATTTGATTCTAAGAGACTTATTGTAAAAGATTTATTACATTGTCATTGCTTATTTTTCCAAATATTACATTAATACAGTATAACTTTGAATTTTAATCAATAATATTAGGTTTAAAAAAAAATAGCTCAATTCATATTGTGAAATTAAATTATTTCAACTATCCATCATAAAAGAGAATATACTGAAAAAATTGTCCGTTCAACTATTTCATAATAATAATATAATCATTTCATATTTTAAAACAAGTAAAATATTTATTAGTCTTTTCCGGATAAATCACATACAAGTTTTAAAGTGACGTATTTCCAACCTCTTATTACGGTTCATCATCAAAACGGAGATGGAACCACTTATTATGGTTCATCATCAAAACTAAGATGGATTGCTCGATCCAAAGAAGCAATAAATACAGTAGGGGTGCTCCTAATGGACAAAAAATAAATAATATTATATTCAAAACTAACGTTAAAGAGTAAACAAAAACCATTAAAATTAAAATTAAAGACGAAAATAATAATAATAATAAATCCATAAAAGTAAGAATTAAAATTAAAATTAACAAACATAAATTTATAAGTCACTAGTAATATAATATAAAGTTATAAGTCACTAAGTAATATA
>APFE031686829.1:0-14698 GCA_000404065.3 Pinus taeda
ATGGTTTTTTAACTTGGAAGCATTATTCGGTCCTGTGCCCCTATAATCAAAGTTGTGGCATAGAACAGTTGTTGTTGATGTATTTGGTCTTCACCGAGAAAGCACGCTAAAGAACTTGCGTCAAGAAGAAGTTCCATGTAGTCTGCAATAGGATCAATAAAAACATCATGTGGGAGAATTTCTTCTGGGTCTTCTTGGTCAGATGGAACAGTTGCATCTTCGGTAATAAGCTCCGCAATGGATCCTCCAGTCTCTGTCTTGAAAATAGAATCATACAGAATCTGTAAGTCAGCAGGTAGCACTATTTCCCTCTGAGTTGGGGAAGGAAGACTTCGGCATGATTCCGGGTCTTCTTGGTCAGATGGAACAGCTGCATCCTTGGTAATAAGCCTCGCAGCTAATCCTTCTGTCTTTGTCTTGAAAATAGAATCATACAGAATCTGTAAGCCAGCAGGTAGCACTATTTCCCTCTGAGTTGGGGAAGGAAGACTTCAGCATGATTCTAGGTCTTCTTGGTCAGATGGAATAGCTGCATCCTTGGTAATAAGCCTCATAGCTAATACTTCTACCTTTGTCTTGAAAATAGAATCATACAGAATCTGTAAGTCAGCAGGTAGCACTATTTCCCTCTGAGTTGGGGAAGGAAGACTTCGGCATGATTCTGGGTCTTCTTGGTCAGATGGAACAGCTGCATCCTTGGTAATAAGCCTCGCAGCTAATCCTTCTGTCTTTGCCTTGAAACCCAAATCATACTCAATCTGTAATTCAGGAGATAGCACTATTTCCCTATGGATTGGGGGAGGAAGATTTTGGTAAAATTCTTTAGAGTCGCAGAAACTATATGTTTGTATTTGAGATTCCAAGAGTTCAATTTCATTCTCATATCTTTCAACAACTAAATCAAGAAAAAGTTTATTCGGGCGGCCTGCTGTTTTTAACAACACCGCTCTGAAAAATTCTTCATTAAGTTCAAATTCTGATAAAATTTTCCTGAATTCATCTAAAGCTTCATCAAATGGAAGATCTTCCAAGAACTCGGTCATTCTGTCTCACTGTTAATGCTTTTGGGATATGGACTTATTTGGCTGTAAAATTGGTTCGTTCCTCAGTGGAGCCTTTGATTGAAATTGAAGTGGAGTCTCCAAGTGGATGCCTTGACTTTGAAGTGCCTGATCTCTGTCCACCATCAAAGATCAGAACTAAACGTGGAAATCTCTGAAGAAAAGGAGCACTTTCTCCAGAAAGCGGGGTTTACAGAAACGAACAAAGCGCTTGAATCCCAGTGGAGAACACAGGTACAGGTCGACCGAGACTTTCACAAGTCGGTTTCTTCCTCTGTAGAGCTGTAGACTGGTTTAATGAATTTATCTGAGGAGGTCCACAGTGGAGTCGCCATTATGTTATCACTCAAGTTGTCCCTAGGCTCCTTATAGGGATACGACCGAGGTAACCACAAACCAATCTTTGGATTGCAGGTTCTAGCCCACCTGCAATTAGAGAGGGCTCTCTCTTTATGATTCAACTTTTGTTGATGATTTTAGGCTAGCTTTTGGCTCAGGGGTTTTTTGTTTGTGATTGGATGGAAGGTAGGAATCTCAAACAAAGAGGCAAGGTAAGATGTGATAAGTTTCGAACCATTGGGCGTGGAGTCGTGGATTAAAGCTTGCTATAGCGTTTTCTTGGTCACAAGGGGATTATGGAGCGAGATAGCCACACAGGATACAATTATCAATCTACTGAAAGGATGGAATGAAAATCAGGGATGAAAGGCAAAGGAGAATCATTTCATCATGCTGAAAAAGAGGAGAAGTGGATGAATGGGGATCTAGGAGCAGTTAAGAATTCCTAAATATTCATTCATATGTGAAAGAAACAGCGTAAACAAGATCATTTAAGTATACATGCTCATAGTTATTTCTGATGAAAACATAGACAAGTGCAGAAATTGAACTTAAGGTGTAGTGAAACAAATCTTAAGCTATTCTTTTTTCGTGCAACTTAGAAAGCAGAACGGTGGTAAAACATGAAAATTAACAGAGGAGAGAAACACTTATTGAATCATGTAGAAGCACAGGAATTCCATAATCACTCCTTGGCCAAATGAACACATCAAGTAGTTTTGAAGTCCACGCTTTCAGCAATCTTTGATTATAGAAAATATGACAGTTACAGTGCGGGTCTCTGCTTGGAGAAATTGTTGGGAATCATACTAAGCGATGTCTTAGACTCACTGACTAACCAACCTACCAACCATCCAACCCCTCACAACATTGTTCAGGGTGGTATATATAAGCAAAATATCGGAAATACATTCATTACAATTGACCTAAACAGGTATGCTAGAAAAACTCTTCAAAAATCTAAGTGTTGCTGGAATTAAATGCAAGTAAATCCTTTTGGCTGCGCTAGAGGCAACTGAATCAGAAAAGACTACAATGTGGCCCCTGGAGGCTTGATGCGGTGCTGCTGGAATGATTGTGCTTCGGGAACTGTAGTTCTGCTCTGGTGCGAGTTAAATGTGCAATGATTATGATTTGAGGGCTTTGAGTGGCTTCGCTCTCTTTCTTTGACTCTGCTGGAAGGTATTAAATGTTCTCCTGCTTTGGGCTGCTTGCTTAATATTTTCACTGATACTCTTTGCCGCTACATTGATGGCTTCTGCCGTCTACTGATACTCTTTGACACGCTTGATACCTGATGATTTGATCTGATACACTTTAAACTCTGTCACTGATCTGCTGTTGTCTTTAAACCGGATCAATTTGGCACGATCGGGCGATTTTCGGGCTTTTTCGGCGCATAACGGGCTAAGGAATCAAAAGATTCCCTGAAATGGCCTATTTCCCGTAGCGATGCACAATCGCGCTAATCGCGCATCGAAAACTGCCTCTGTTTCTTGTTATGGAGCTCCGAAGTGCGATTTCTCTTCCTGCGCGAATTTTCGGCTTTCTGGCTACTGACGTCGGCTGTACGACAGATGACGTCAGCCTGCGGTGGGTCCCTGGTACAGAATGACATGGCGAGATGCTGATACTGAAGGCGATGCGGTGAACTTTTCCGATGAGATCGCAATATCACATCGGCAGGGAAAGGAAAGGTGTTTTAATTGGACATTTGGCGCTTGCGACCGCCGACCGTCGATATCGCGATATTGCGTCGGGTGGCGACAGATGGGTCATAACTTGCATGGAGAGGAAACTGCGATCTTGCGATGCGATCTGGCTTTCTATGGTCTGCGGATTGTTAAGGAAGTCGACAAGGGGTTTGTTGCGGTCAGAAGAAGTGAGTAAGTGGGTGTGAAAGGCATTTGAGGCTTTGGAAGGGGTCCGATCACCTCAAAGGGAGTTTATACTCTGGAAGGAGTCCATTGTATTTGGAAGATGGTTTGAAGGGTGAGGGTTCTTGCTAAGTTTAAGGTAAACTGAGCAATTCCCGGGGGTGCTTATGGTTATTTTTCAACCAGGGGGAGGGATATTTACATAGGGGATGATTTACATAATATTAGTAGGGGGATGGGAAAATATAGGGAGTTAAATAATAATGTCAGTAGTTAATATGTAGGTGGTAAGAAAGCGCTAAGTTCAGGAGACCTTAGGCTGTTACAAGGGGATAGAACCATTCTTCGGATAAAGTATGGAACAACTTTGAGTAAAGCGGATCTTTACCCAAGCAAACGCTATGAAAATGATGAACTTAAGAGGTATCAAGCAGATCTTGACCTCTTTTGGGAAAGTTAGTTAATGATTGGGGGAAAGTGGAAAACGGGAGTTAGTTATACCTCTTTTGAGCTTCTCGCATAGAACTGTCTGCTGATTGTTTCCTGAGTAAAAGATGACGCCTGGAAATCTGGAACTGATCAACAATTAGGATTCAGCAACCTCAAAACTACCTACCCAGCCTACTTACCTAACATTTTTTCTTCTTTTTATTTGGGTGCACTTAGACTTGCAGACCCATCATTCTATTTTTTCCTTTCATGCTTTCCTATCTATAGACTACCCTTATTTCATCCGAGGGCCCAGATTAAACTGTTGGGCTCCTTTGCTTCTCTACCTATCTAAGAATCTGCCAATATTAAGCTGTTTGGACAGATTTACATTCTCTATATTCTAAAACAGGAAATTTAAACCTAAGGAGACCAAGATTAAGCTGTTTGAACCTCCCTTTAACTGAAAATTGGCGATACCGGGATAACTTCTGAAAAATTTGGAAGGCAATTAAATGAACTCTGAGTAGCCTTCTTCGCTTGGAGACTGTTAAGCAAATATGGAGCATTGCCGAATGCAAAGTATGACATATTTGGCCTGTAAAATGTCAATCATCAAATATGAGTAACCTGCTGCAGTAGGAGGCTAACAATACATACATGGTGAAAGATCTATTCAGCATTGCATCTGGAGCTCCTGGATACATGGTCAATGCTGGACAAACCCAACCTTTTTGGTCATAAAAGCAGCAAAATGCCAAAGTTACCTAAACTAATTTCTTTTTGTTTTAAAAATCAGTTAGGATTAGAAAAAAACAAAAATCACCTTTTTTATTGTAAAAGCAGAAACATCTATATGATAATGTATGTACATTTGATTGTAAACCTTAAGGAATTTTAGTGAACAGAGGATAATAGACATTGAGCAGACTTAAGACTGCGTATTGTATTGTTACCAGAACTCTGTTCTTGCATGTAATTGATTTCCAGACTTTAATCATAGGCAACGTTTCATCATTCCAGTGTTTTGTGTGTTAACGGTTTCATCATTTGAAGTTTTCTAAGTGTGCCATCAATGCGTGAACGGGCCCTACGTGGGAACTGGTATACTTTCATTTCATTTTCATAGCATTTAGACTTCATATCTGAATAGCGTTTGATGCCATTTCTTTGCTTGTGAATTAATTAATTCGATTAGAAGCTCTTGCGAGTGTTATTGTATGATTCATGGTGATAGCTTGAAACTTCAATTGCTAAATTATTGAACAAGATCTTGTAAAATATTTAATTGAGCACTGAATTTTGGAGTATCTCCGTGGACTCCGTTTTCATGCATTTGAGTTTTAGTATGCTTAAAAGAGTTTTTAGTTTTCATGAATTTGATTGTTAGGATGCTTAGTGTGTTACCGAGAAAGAGTTTTTGTGAATGATATCCTTGTAAGAGGATTGAAAACTCAGACTAGTAACACACTGTCAGCAAGAAGACCCACTCCTGAACAACAAGATCAAAGGGAGGAGGAAGAGTCAACCTTTAAATTTCCTATTCAAGAACCAGGAGAAAATCATGATGAGGAAATAAAAATGAAAAACATCCCTCCATCTGTGTTACCAAACTTTTATGGCATGGATTCAGAAGACCCAGATTCATTCTTGTTTGAGTTTGACATAGTATGTCGAACATATGGTTACACAGATGATGCCCATAGGCTTAGACTCTTCCCAGCAACATTAAAAGCAGCAGCACTAAGATGGTTCATGGGACTTGGTGAACATGAAATAACTGGTTGGGATGGCATGAGAAGAATATTCCTAAAGAAATACCAACCTTATTGTAGATCTAAAGATTCTAAAGATGATATCTTTAGAATGGATCAACAAGAGGATGAAAATTTAGAGGAGTACTTGGAACGATTTGTTTACAATTTGCAAAAATCAAAACATAGAACAATGTCTTTTGATCTGATTCGAACAATATTTTTGAAGGGCATTCGAGAGGAATATTTAGATGATCTTAATTTGATGGGCAAAGGTGATATTTCCACTTTACCTTTCGAAGAAATTGTTGAATTATGTGAAACGTATTCTAGGAGCAAAGCCAAAAATGGAAAAAGAGCCATATCATCCAAAACCACAAAATCTGCTTCAGCAAGTGTCACAAGAGCTGAAATAGGAAATTTGTTAGAATAATTCAAAACAGATCTATTAAGTACCTTAGGAACTCAAATTGACACTTTGAAAGCCAAGAAAAGACAAGAAGAGGAAGATCAATTAATGGTTGTCTTTTGTCCCAAATGCCGGAAGAAACATGCCTTAAAAGACTGCCCATTAGAAAACATTCAAGTTTGTGCCTTTTGTACTGAAAATCATGATATATTTCATTGCTCTAAAGTCAAGATTTTGCAGAATTGTAATGTGGCAGCTAACACAGATTTGGAGAATGTGTATTTCATGGGTGCAAAGAGACCATGGCAACCAAGACCTCCACCTCCAGCAGGTATGTTTCCAAACCAAAATTTGCATTTTCCTGCACAAGATCAGATTTATGCTCAGAATTATTGGAATGTACCCATGCCATGGCATCACCAAAATTACCCACAACAACAATGGAGACCATCTCAACAATACTCTCAACAATATCAACCATATCAACCATATTCTCAGCCATATCAACAGTATCATCAACCATATTCGTAATGTCCTCCAATATACTAGCAATATCCTCAGCAACAAGTTGTGTATCAACCCCAAAACACTCAACAAGCATTGCCTGCTCCTCCACCAATAAATCCACCTCAACTACAACTTCCATCTAACCAACAACCTCCTAGACCCACTCAGATTCCTGCTCAACCTGTACCAAATCCAAATAATCGAGCAGAGAGACCAGCTTATAGTGTAGATGAGGGACCATCATATCCCACATTACCTTTACAAAATATCAATTTGAGGTCTAGTAAGATACTTCAAAAAGAACCTCCAATAGCTGAAAAACAAGAAGAAAACGAAGAAAATGAAAATGAAACTCCAACTCAAAGGAAACAAAATGATGACATCAAAAATAAACAAATGCAACCATTGCATCCACCACCTTTTCTAGACAGATTGGTCCAAGAAAAACTTCCCATGTCTATACCACAGTTTGATGTTTTAGATGAGCTAAAGAATGTTTTCAACATCAATCAAATCTATGATTTTCAAGAACATGATAATGATGATTTGGTCGAATTGTTCCTTTCTCAACCTGATATTTCCGAAGAGTTAAGAAATGACCAATACCATGCTGCAAATGAACTTTTGGCACAAAATTTTCAGGAAACATGCATCATTCATTCTTTGCAAACAACATTTTAGAACATTTTTCCCATTCAATCTATCACAAACACATAGAGCAAGACCATAGAGATTAGTCCAGGAAAAACTTTGAATATTAGCACTCACCTAGACTCATCTCAGGAGGAAAAATTGATCCAATTATTGAGAAAATACCAGAAAGAATTTGCTTGGGACTACACCGATATGCACAGTATTCACCCTGAAACATGCACTCACCATATTTATACGGATAGTAATATCAAACCAGTGAGGCAAATGCAGAGATGAATGAATCCCATGCTTCAGGATATTGTTAGAGATGAATTACAAAAACTACTGAAAGTCAATTTTATTTATCCTATCTCTAACAGTCAGTGGGTATCCCCATTGGTAGTAGTGCCCAAGAAAAATGGAAAGTGGAGGATTTGTGTTGATTATAGACAATTGAACAAAGCAACCCTCAAAGATTATTTCCCACTACCATTTATTGACCAAGTGCTAGACACATTAGTTGGGAAATCATCATTCTCTTTTCTTGATAGTTTCAGTGGCTATAATCAGATCAAGATAGCCTTAGAGGACCAGGACAAAACCACTTTTACTTGTCCCTGGGGCACTTATGCCTATAATGTTTTACCATTTGGACTTTGAAATGCTCCAGCTACATTTCAGAGAGTTGTATTAGCTATTTTTGCTGATTTAGTTCATGACTGTGTTGAAGTTTACATGGACGATTTTTCAGTGTATGGTAATTCATTTGAGCATGCATTAGAGAATCTTGAAAAAGTTTTGAAGAGATGTATTGAAGCTAATCTGTCCCTGAGAAATGAAAAGTGTTTTATGATTTTAAATGAAGGGATAGTATTAAGACACTATATTTCTTCTCAAGGCATTAAAGTTGATCCATAAAAAATCTAGATCATTGTCAATTTGCCAATTCCGAAGACTCAAAAAGAGGTAAGAAGTTTTCTTGGGTATGCAAGCTATTACAGAAGGTTTATTAAACATTTTAGTAAAATAACTTTGTCTCTATTTAAGCTTCTAGCAAAGCATACACCTTTCAACTGGAATGAGAATTGTCAGCGAGCTTTTGAACCACTCAAAGAAATTATCAACCACACCAGTCTTAAAAGGACCTAACTAGACCCTACCATTTCACATCTTTACAGATGCATCTGATACTGCAATAAGTGTCTCATTAGGAAAAAAATAAGAGTCTTTCAATTATGCCATCTATTTCATTAGTAAAAATATAACACCTATAGAATTAAACTACACAGTCACTGAAAAAGAAATGCTTGCCATCATACATGCTGTGAATAAATTCCGACATTATATAACTGGTTATGAGGTTTTTGTACATACTGACCATTCCTGCCATTAAGTATTTAATGAATAAACCAATCACTAATGGCAGAGTTACCAGATGGATGTAGATTACAAGAATTAATATTACAGTGTTAGATAGACCAAGTAAAGAGAATCAGTGTGGCATATTTTCTTTCTAGACTGCAAATCCAGGTGAGTTGTTCCGGTTGAAAATTCTTTTCTAGATGAAAATTTATTTGCAATTTCAATAGTGAATCCTTGGTATGTTGACTTAGCCAATTATTTGTCCACAGGAAAAACACCTCCATATTTTACTCCAAAGGAAAAGAAGAGGCTAATCAAACAAAGTGCTAGATACTCATGGGTTAATGGAGATTTATTTTACATCGGTTATGATATGATTATTAGACGATGTGTAAGAAATGATGAAATAATTTATATTTTAAAATCTTTTCATGATGAACCGTGTGGTGGGAATTTTGCAGCGAAAAGAACAACATTCAAGATTCTCAGTCTTGGATACTATTGGCCATCTATTTTTAAAGATTCCAAGAAGTATGTGAAAAGTTGTGATAGTTGTCAAAGAATGGGCAGACCAATAGCTACGGATGAAATGCCACTTCGGCCTCAAGTACATTTAGAGCCATTTGAAAAATGGGCTCTAGATTTTGGAGGACCCATCAATCCAACTTCCAAAGGTAAAAAGTACATCCTAGTATGTACTGGTTACGTAACCAAATGGGCTGAAGCAAAAGCACTAGTCTGGGAAACTGAACAAACAGTGGTAAACTTCCTTTTTGAAGAAATTTTTGTAAGGTATGGAGTACCAAGGGAGATAGTGACAGATCAAGGTACTCAGTTTACTTCAAAGCTAGTCAAAGACATCATAAACAAATATAAAATCAAGCACAGGAAAAGTACACCTTACCATCCACAGGCCAATGACCAGGTGGAATCTACCAATAAAACATTGGAAGGAATTATCACTAAGGCCGTAGCAATGAACATAAAGAATTGGGAAGAGAAGCTTAAAGATGCACTCTGGGCTTACATAATCACGTGGAAAAAAACTATAGGATTTACACCATATCAGTTGGTGTATGGAAAAGAGGTAATGCTTCCTATTGAATTTCAAATACATACTTATAAGATGGCTGCAGATTTATGAATTGATCTCAATGAAGCCTAACAAGAGAGAATTCAGCAATTGAACCAGCTAGATGAAATGAGGCATAAAGCAGAGGAGACAACAATCCTAATGCAGGAACAAAGGAAGCAGTGGCATGATGCACACATTAAAAAGAAACATTTCAAAGAAGGAGACTGGGCTTTACTCTTTTACTCTAAATTCAAAGATCATAAAGCCAAATTTACCACATATTGGATGGGCCCATATGAAATAGTTCAAGTATATGAAAATGGATCAATAAAGCTCACTACCATTGATGGAGAAGGCAACACCTTTCTTGTCAATGGACATAGGTTGAAACTCTATCATAAGCCCATCAGCTAGGAGGATTTTATTCAAATTGTATATCAGAAAAGGGAGGTTGAGATATTGCAGCCTTCAGCTGTGATATATCTACCTTAGTTAATTCAATTTCATTTCAAAAAAAAAAAAATTAATAATAATGGTTTAGATGTGAAAACCAGACTCTGGCACACTCTAACCTAGCATTCTTACTAGAAAACCAATCATTTGGCTGGTAAGAATTCCTTGATCTCTTTGTTTATTGTTTCGTTCATCACTTCAATAATGACTTGAGGACAAGTCAAAGCTTTAGTGGGGGAGAAGAATCAGAAGAATCAACATTTTGTTTTCCCTATCTCATCTCCTCATTTGTAAATATTCAAAGAATTTGTTTCAGTACTTCAGTATTTCAATAAAAGAGCTGCTTTTGTTTTTGTTCTAATCAGAGGGCCCTGTTCAAGAAATATGCAGTGGGACCTGTTCAGAAGACTATGTTGCCAGTACCAATATTAGAGGGACCTGTTCAACAAATATCAGAGGGACCCGTTAAAGACTGCATTCAAGATACATCAGGCTACTTCAACAAAGTTTTCAAAGGTTGCTTATCATCAAGGCTACATCAACAACAAGGATAAAAGAAGCTGCACAAACATAGTTCTTCAGATTTTAAAGGGACCTGTTTTGGACAGTGAAGACCAGTCATATTTGGACAGTGAAGAATCAGTCCTACCTGTGCACGCCAAATCAGCCATTGTCAACCAACAAGTGTAATGTATTGGTGAAATTTTTATTTTTAACATTTAAAATTCTTGAATTATTTTAGTGTTAAAAACGATGATTATGATTGCTTGTTATCAATTTAAAAAATCCATATACCCATCACCCTTGTAACATTCCTAAATACTCAACTCTGCTATCACTTTGCTATCATTTCCTACACCACTCATCAAACCTTGTCATCGATCCATCATTTTTCAATCGGCTAAGTCCCAACACGTAGTGGATAAGTCGTTCCATTGGAAAGACAAGTGGTAAATCATTGGAAAGACAGGTGTTAAATGATTTTGTTCATTTTGAATGTGGGAGTTATAAAACAGTCTTTTGACCCAAGTCAGCTCATGAAACATATATCCGTTATCATCACTACAACACTCTTTATATGTATATGGTGTTCTCATGATTGTACCTATGAAAATAAGTACCGCTCCTCTGTCTTTATGATGTGAATGCGCCTTCAACTCTGCATTATCATTATAGCAATTGGGTGAAGGTCGACTATTAAGTTTTCACTTTATAAAACTCTCAGTTCATAAAGTGCGTTACCATGTGAGTGTTCAAACCCTGAGTTTTCAAAGAGGCCCGAGACAGCAGGCGCTACAAAGGGAGAGCATAGCAAACAGGCTTACCACGAGTTTCTACCTCTGCCCATAATCCGAGGACGTTAAATAGGTCGTCGCCCAAGCAATTAAAGAAGAAAACCCTGAGAATCGAGGGTGTTACCAGGTCTGCTAAGTGGAACGCAGGAAAAGAGGTAACACATTGAAAAAAACCCTGATTGAATTGTTAAGCATAAACAAAAGGGTTATATTTTCTAGATAAATTCAATGGAAACAATGAAGAAATGACAAAGCAGTTTGCATTCACATTTAATGGAGAGAAAGCATTAATAGGAAACTTCTCTTTTAGAATTTCAGAGGATACCATAGCACAAACATTGGGAATTAGTCCAAAAGGGGAAAAATATTTCAAAACCAAACAATTTAAGGAAAAAACATGGACTCAGTTTATGTCTAGGTCAAGGGTTTCCTCTGTCAACTAGAAAAAGGGTGTTCCTATAAGCTGGCTAATGCACCCATGGGATGAAATGGTATACATTATTCAAAAATTTGTTACATGTGAAGGACGTTATAGTATAGTATACCTATATCACATAAAACTTCTGTTGCACTTAAAAGGCCAATGCACCATCAGTCTGCCCTATTTTCTCTTACAGATTTTGACTAAAATGTCAAAGACCATTCAGAAACAAAAGGGTAATGAAGATAAGAGTTTGTATCATTTTGGGTTAATCAAAATTCTAATTGAATTTGAGTTGCAGAGAAGAGGAAAAACATGGAAAGAACTTTTGATTGCCAATGAAATTAAAATTGGAGAAGATGAACAGGAACAACAAGAATGAACCAAGTTTATGCTTAATATTGATGAAGAAATCCCTGAGCGTAAGTCAAGCAATGTTCCTCCACCCAGCAGTAGTGTAAGGACAATAAGGATGAGGCAAGAAACTGCCAAGACAATTGAACAAGACAAAATCTTCACTACTTATACGAGAAGATCAAGGAGAATACAAAAGAACTAAACACAAGATGATCAACCAGAGTCAAATGCAAATGCACCAATGGACATTGAAAGCAGTGCTCATTCACAGCCAGAACAGGAAGCAGAAATGGAAATCGAGAGTAACAAGGGAGAAAGGAAAGAGCGAGCACCTACAAACAAGAAACAGAGAAGGTTAGAGAAACAAATTGAAGAGATAAAAGAGGAATTGATGGAAGCAAACATGTTAGAGAAGGTCATAAAGAAGGAAAATGAAATGTTGAGAGCTTAGAGCAAGAAGATTCAGCAGAAAAATGAGAAAATGAAGGAGAAAATCAAAGAACTTAAGACTGAACAAACTGAAATTTGCAAATGCGTGACAAAATGGTACACTTAGAAAAAAGCTCTCAAAGCAAAATATAAGAATCTGAAACATGAGTTCTAAGTTCAAAAGAATGCCCAAGTTCAGAAGAGTATAGATGTTTTGTTACAAGCGGCAGAGGCACAAGCAGGAACAGAATATAAAGGGAGCACATCAGGATTAACATGAGGACATGCTAAATCATTGAGCATGGGGGAGATGTTGGTACTATTTTATTGCCGTCTTTTTCTTCTAAAAATCCATCATTCATCTATCATTTTCTCCCAAAAACCCCTCATAGTCCATTGAAATTGATCAATTATGCATTATAATTGTTATTTTACATTAAATTTAATTTGTGGATTTTTATGTTAAAAATTGGAAATTTTCAATAAAATTACGGGATGTCATGACTTCCTGTAATTGGTTTATGTTGTGACATGTGGCATGGTAGGAAAATCAAAACAGAGGATAGGGACGTGATCTAGGATGTACATACATGGTGAAAGATCTATTCAACGTCGCATCTGGAGCTCCTAGATACATGGTCAATGCTGGTCAAACCCAGCCTTTTTGGTCATAAAAGCAGCAAAAAGCCAAAGTTACATAAACTAATTTCGTTTTGTTTTAGAAATCAATTAGGATTAGAAAAAAAAAAACGCCTTTTTTATTGTAAAAGCAGAAACATCTGCGTGATAATGTATGTACATTCGATTGTAAACCTTAAGGAATGTTAGTGAACAAAGGATAATAGACATTGAGCAGACTTAAGACTGCGTATTGTATTGTTACCAAAACTCTGTTCTTGCATGTAATTGATTTCCAGACTTTAATCACAGGCAGCATTTCATCATTCCAGTGTTTTATGTGTTAACGGTTTCATCATTTGAAGTTTTCTAAGTGTGCCATCAATGCGTGGACGGGCCCTACGTGGGGACTGGTATACTTTCATTTCATTTTCATAGCATTTAGACTTCAGATCTGAATAGCGTTTGATGCCATTTCTTTGCTTGTGAATTAATTAATTCGATTAGAAGTTCTTGCGAGTGTTATTGTATGATTCATGGTGATAGCTTGAAACTTCAATTGCTAAATTATTGAACAAGATCTTGTAAAAGATTTAATTGAGCACTGAATTTCGAAGTATCTTTGTGGACTCTGTGTTCATGCATTTGAGTTTTATTATGCTTAAAAGAGTTTTTAGTTTTCATGAATTTAATTGTTAGGATGCTTAGTGTGTTACCGAGAAAGAGTTTTTGTGAATGATATCCTTGTAAGAGGATTGAAAACTCAGACTAGTAACATGCTATGTTTTTAGAACTGTTAATTAAATTAGATGATCTGAGTGTTTAAAGTGTGAAAGGAAACATATTCCAATCTCTTGTAAAAGAGTGTTGTAGCCTATCACAGTAGACACTTATCTAAGTAGATGAGATTCTTCTAAGTCTATAAATTTTAGACGCGTGCCTCTAAGTTTACCTACCTTGGTTGACATTAAATTTAGTCTAATCTAGACCCCTGGATTGGTCACTACAATGATGTGATAGATGGTGGATGATATCCATAAAATGCCATAAATAGGGTCATTTTTGCTACAGTATAGAAAGAAATGTTATGCCACCATTCAACTAAAGATAACTAATTGACCTTTTGTAGTTGTTTATCGAAATACAAAGATAATACCGATATAAATTATATTCAGACATTATCACTATCTTAATTTATCAATATTTTTATAATTTTCTTGTAAATTTATTTAAATAATTTCTTAAACTAATCTATAATTAATATCACTAAACATGTGAAATACATTATTTATATTCACTTTTGTACATTTCACTATATTTAATTACTTTTATTTTAAAACTATATATATTAAATATAACTTAATGGAGTTACTAATTATAAAAACTTCCTTATTCACTCATATATATTTCCACTCCGGGTGGGAATTTGTTTTTTTTTTAAATTCACGAATGGGATTCAATATTCCAAGAATATGCTTCATATGATTTGATAATCTACGATTGTGAGGGCTCTCGTCCTGGGCGTCACAAATTATATAAAATTTCATTGTGGAAGCTAAGTCGTTGGTAACGTGGAAATATAACCATCCTCCCTTACCGATCGTCTTGGGTACGTTAGACTCCACAATATGCATGCTAGAAATTACATCAATTTTTTTATTTTTTTATTTTTTTATTTT